>VCJM01001676.1:20373-37065 GCA_024139495.1 Backusella sp. ASU-2019c | reverse complement strand
TTTTTTTTTTTTTATTGCAGTAGCAAAAAGAAAATGTTTCGACTTGCAAGACCGTTAACAGCTTCTATTAGAGTCTATTCAACCAACGCACCCAGCAAAAAGTTAATTTACACCTCGCCTAATGTTGGCTTGATCAAGTTGATGAAAAGGTTTTCCTTGACGACATTCGGGGTAAGTAAATCAAGATCTGATCCCATGTCAGTGCTTGTAACTTATATGAACAGGCTTCCTCTCTTTCTACTCCAGCTATTATGTACTTTTGGGAGTCGCCAGCAGGTAAAATAGAAAGGTGGTATAGATAATTCTGTGTGCTAATGATATTATTTCTCTCCCAGTCCAAGCAACCGGCTTGACAGGCACAATGTTTTTAGGAGGTAGGCAACAAAATACAAACGATACATGGGCCTTATAAACGGTATTGATGACAGTTATTAATCGATAAAGAATCCATCTCTCGTTATGTTTTGACACAACTTGTCATGATAGCTGTGGCTGCAAGTGCATGTTCCACTGGTGCCCTTCACTTTTTACTCTCGCCTTATATCAACAACATTTATCTCTTGACGAACAATGAAGAAAAGGCCACAATTACTCCCAATACACAAATCGCCATTGAAACCCTGGATTTGTTGACTCGTAAAAGAACAACTGTTTTGCGCTTACGAGATCTATCGCCTATATCCGGCTCTTCATTCCTAACATGGAAAGTGAACAAGTCTATTCTTGAGAAACAATATGCATTAGAGCAAGCAAAAGGCATTGAACCCAAGATTGTTCAGACAAAGTTTTGGTTGGATCAAACGAACGGAACAGGCGATAGAGACACCATGATAAATATCCTTAGACTTGTCCATGAGCAGGGAAGACAGCGCTCGCTATGATGGAACTTGTAACAATAATAAATGATAGATTTTACACTAAAAGCAAGAGATAGTAGGGCTTTCCAAACACAATCCATTGATATTTTGATTGGTTATTTCAATTACATACAAAGGTTTATACATTTATTTTAAATCATTGTTTCTACGGCTTTAATAAGCTCTTGAAAGTCAAACTGTTCAGGCTTCTCATGGAACTTTTGAACCATGTTCTTTTGCTGATCACTTCCATTAACATAAAACTGCTGGAGAGCAAAAGCCAAGAATTGTGCGTTTGAAGTATCAATCATACGAGGATCGTCGTTGATTTCGCCCTTCATCAACACAATGCCCTTTGACTTTTCAAGCTCGGTGAAGTGTGTGAGTGTAAGGAAGGGTCTTGCTTCTGAGCCCTTTGTTTTGTATTCTAAAAGCGAAGTGAAGTTGCATTGATGGAAGTTGAATTGGAGGAAAAAGAACTCAACACCACTTTCACGAGGCATGGGCAAAACAAACTAAGCAATCAAATCCATTTAGTAACCCATTTGATATATTCTACAAAATCCTTACCATGGGATACTTTTGACTGCGTTTATAAAGCTTGTCATAAATATCACTTGGAATAACTGCTGTGATACAATCCTCATTGGCGTGTCCCTCGTTCCAAATCTTTGCAATCGTTTCGGGCTCTTCCTTTTCAAACAACTCCATCTTTACAATCTTATCCAATGTCTAAATAGAAACGTGTAATGTGTTTAGTCCTCTCGTCTCTCCATTGTGTATCCTTCATAAATAGTCTTACAGGAGCTGAAGAGTCGTATGGCATTTGAGCCTTTGCGGTGATTGCAGCAGCTGCCTTCTCTGCAGATTTGTTGATCTTTTCAACAGGCTTGCTAACAGCCTTCTTTGGTCGAGAAGCCTCCAATTTCTTTGCTGCTTCGTCTTTGATCTTTTTCTTCAATTCTTCCACAGTAAGACCCTCTCTATCGTAATGAAAAGAACTTATGTCAGTTTCTATCAATACTCGGCCGAACACCCAACTTACTTTTTGGCAATGGCCTTTATTTTTTCAGCATATTTGGCTTCAAATTCAGCAGCATTTCCAGTTAAGAATCTAGCAGAAACTGTGGAGAATTAGCTTATTTGACATAAAGAAAGAGAGAAAAGGAAAGGCTACCAGTTCGAGCTGGGGAAAAGGGTGTCTTGTGTTGAATAACAGGCTTGAGTACATTTCTTTGATAGAAAGTACCAGGCTTGACAGCTGATACGCAGCGACGAGAGAATGACTGCAACATTTGACAGGAATAAGCGCGAGAGAAAGAACAAAAAAAGGGGGGGATTTTTTACCAGGGTGATTTTTTTTTAACTTGCTAAATTGGGACAAAGTCACGATTTTAAAATCCGGAAACTCTTTTGCAGTTTTTTTAATTTTACCTTTTTTTTTTCGCGTTTCTGTGATTTCATTATTATAAACAAAGATGAACGACGAAACCCCTATTTACAATAGTACAGCTGAGACTAGCATTTGAAAACACGAGATATGGAAACTTAGCTCGATCGGAAAAACCATTTTGGTGAAAAGGCTGCACGTCTCATCAAATATGTTGACCTTATTGGATACATTGGAATTTTTGGCTCTGCTTTTGAAGCTGAAACCAGTATTTCAATCCATATTCGTGCTTCCAGATAGCAGATTTCGCTGTAATAATATTCATGAATTTTTTACTCTACCTCAAGACTATCCAGGAGTATATAAAATGCCACTCGATCAGCCTATTCGTGTTTCACCGGATGAGATTAACGCGTGCCTGAGTAGAATAAATATCGTGATGCATGTAATCGAGCAAAGACAGCCTCAAGCACCTGGATATAGAAGCATCACCGTTAAGGACGTAAGAAATAGAAGAGCCCAGGTAAAGACGTAGTCTACATATATTCTGTGTTAATCAGTGATGATATGAGGTTGATACAATCAAGTTGTACTTTTATCTTCGTTCATCCAATTAAGTTCTATATAAGATTCTAACAAAATTACAAATTAATTTATTTTGTTATATCATGTAGGCCAATACTGATACTTATGTGCGTGGTGCAACTGATCGATTGTCAGTTGAGAATTGGCTTCAGCGCTTGGGAAATTCGGGATTTGATGTTTTCAACTTTGAGTTACATTTTTCTCATGCAGACAATCCATTCGTTTATGGCTTCGTATCTCCTTCACAGCGCGATCTATTGGTTGATTCTAGGTCGTTTTGTTTAGATGCTACTTACAAGATCTGCATCAACCATAGAACAATGATGTACACTTTGGTAATACGCCATCGTGGAACAGTATCTGGTTATCCAGTGTCGTATATGATTACCAATGATATCGCCAGCTTTCCAGTTATTCATTGGTTACATTTTTTGCGTGCTCTTGGAATGAATCCTTGGACGATTACGATTGATTGTAGTATCCCTGAAGTCAATGCCATAGCATCGGCTTTTGAACGAGTTAGCATCCGCTATTGTTTCTTTTACGTCCATAAAGAACGCAAAGATTGTCTTACTGAAACTTCCGAGTACATCAGTGACTACGGGTTGGTGAAACAGACTCTCATGCTGTCTCTAAAAGAACTATTGTTTGCTCAACAGAACAATGAAATTGTCATGCAAAGGGGCCAAGGCTTTAGGATCTCTCATTTGTTCCCAACGTCATTTCAGCCAAGAGCCCCTACTGAATCCACTACCGCTGCTATTCTAAAGTACATAGTAATCTCGGAAGCGTTGAACCAGGATTTCAAATTACTATTCGAAGCTAATCATCTCACCTTTTTACACTGCAATAAATGAGAATATGAAATCAAACCTCTCAGGCGTGCTACAAGCCAATAATACAACTCCTGATGTTGTTAGAAGGAATGTCCTTACTAAATACATGACAAATATGGCCAACATGTGGTCAGGAAGGTCGTTATTTAACAAGCTCTTAGGCAAATTGCTGCACGTACTATTGAGGATCCATCTGGCTCCTACAAGAGAGCAAAAATATCAAGAATAGGTGGCAAAGAAAAAGGCAGACAGAGAAGCATCTAGCAACATGAGCCATGTCGCCAGTGATAAGACTGACATTCGGTACCTTTCAAGAAACCAGAAAAGAGACATAATTCGTTCTGAACTGTACAAATTCCAAAAGTATCAAACCTGATCAAAAAGGTACCAAAAGAGATTTGTGAGATATTGGTGAAATTACCAAATTTGTATAGTCAATCCACTGTACAAACAATCACAAATGCTCTTATTCAACACCGAATTGATACTGGAGATGCGGCTCCGATAGTAAAACGCGGGAGGCGGCTCTCTCAGAAGGAAAAGAAGGTTGTTGAAGAACAGGTCCAGGAAATGTTGCAATCCAAAGTGAAAATACGTTACCAGCACTGTTCCAGATAGACAGAACATGTAGTTTACTAGGAAGAATCGCAGCGAGGCGAGAAACCATTCTTTCAAGTGTAGGATGGCTCAAGTCAGAGTAAGCTTTTGATTTTTGTTTTTATTCAAGTCATTTTTAACATATATTCTTGTTTTTTTTTTATTAGGAAGAAAAAATGAAAGCAAGAGAAATCAAATGGAAGAAAGATGAAGAGATACTAGGTACTCACTATTATAAAATAAATGAAATAAATGTACACTAACACTGATCCAATATATAGTGGATGATAATATTGGATGAGATACCGGATGATCTACCGTTACAAGAAGAAGATGCCAAAGAAGATATGCCAGGTGGTATTAGCAGGCGAAGACTTGGCCAGCTGAAGGCTATTATCAAGAATGTGATGTACAAACACCGCTCCCAAGCTCTCACCGAAACCCATTTTTTTACAATTTGACAAAAATAAGAAAAAAGCGCACATATATAAAATATATAAAAGAAAATAAACCTTATTAGTTTACAAGCTTATAAATGAAATGAAAGACTATACTCACAGTTAGACTCCCCACTAAAACAGTACTGGTTTTTTGCATTAAACCCGTAGTGTTTTCTAAGAGGAGGGGGCTGTCCTTTTGTTAATGTCACGCCGTTGAGGGATCTACATGGATTTAGTTTAATATTCATAATTTTATTGTTTATAATTGCTTACCGATTTATGACCTTGACGACAGCTAACTCGTTGATAACCTGCGATTTTGTTTATGTAATGCGGCTGCAATTTAAGCACCGAGGAAAATTGCATGAGTGAGCTGATCGTTTTAATCTTTTGTGACTTGATTTACTAGTGGCTGACAACCCCTGGTCGCCCACACTTGTTGTCCCACTTCTCTCTCTCTTTTCACTCACAAATGTTTGCTGCCTCGAAACTATTGGTGCCTAGAACGTATGTTTATATGCTATGAATAAAAGGTTGCTTATCCGGTAATAACACTTAACAATAGCTCGCTCTACCGTGTTGCACAGTCTTCACGCATGGTAAGTTGGGTTGCAAATGTGTCAAGAGAATGGAAGAACAATGCAACAAAGTGAATCAAGCACCTGAACCTAACAGAAATAAATGAATTCACCATTTTAGTTGTCGACTAGTTTGACAGGACATACAAGAGTTCAGCCTTTGAGCGTGTTGGCCAAGAAGTCAGCCAAGGCAAATGGAGCTCGCATCCTGGCAAGTGGACTGGTATTGAATCATATGGGTGTTCGCCATTTAAGCACAGAGGGAGGAGAGACGGAAGCAGCAGTAAACAATGTGACCGAGTCAGCAAAGGAATTGATCCAGCCAGCAAAGGAATTGATCCAGCAAGCCGCCACAACAAGTTCGCCCGACGCACTTGTGCAGGCTGCTGCTCAGATTGGTGATTTTAAGGCTTTAGGATTATGCAACTTTACGCCTGTTGGTGGATTAGAGGCATTGCTTGAGGCAATCAATGTGTATAGCGGTCTCCCTTGGTGGGGCACCATTGCAGTGGCCACCCTTGCGGTGCGCACAGCCCTTTTGCCCTTGATGATCAAGATTCAAAGAAATAATGCTAGATTAATGAATATCAACCCAGAGGTCACTCGTATCATGGATAATTTAAAATCCGCGCAGTCTCAGGGTGATTCTCTTGCCACTGGCAAGTACACACAGGAAATCCAAACCCTCTTTAAAAAGAATGAGTGTCATCCAATGAAATCCATGGGTCTTCCTCTTATCCAAATGCCCATCATGATTTCTTTCTTCATGGCCATTCGTGGCATGGCTGAGGTTCCCGTTCCTGGATTACAGGACGGTGGTATGATGTGGTTTACCGATTTAACCGCAAAGGACCCTTACTATGTCCTCCCCGTACTCAGTGCTGCTGGTGTCATGGCTGTGTTAGAGGCAGGCACTGAAGCAGGTGCTGCCAACCCACAAAGTAAAGGCATGAAGAACGTTTTCCGCGCCCTTACAGTAGTGATGGTGCCTTTCACTGCTTGGATGCCTAGTGTAAGTTTTTATTTTTACTTTCATTGTGCATTGTGATTGATGGATAATTTAATATTGTATTTATATCCTTAATGACTATTATCTTTATAGGGTGTTTTCGTATATTGGGTCACCTCAAATGCATATTCCATTGGTCAAATTCTCGCACTAAAGAATCCATCTATTCGCAAAGCTTTCAATATTCCCAAGTTATTAAAGAAACCTGAAGAACTCCAAAAGAACACAAAGGGCTTTATGGAAAACTTTAAAGACCAACAAAAGCATCATGAAAAGCTCGAAAAGGAAAGAGCTATTCGTGAAAGACAACAAGCTGCTGCGGCTGCTAGAAGAGCTGCTAAACGTAGATTTTAAACGTATAATATACATGATCTGAATTAATTATATAACATAGAATTTATAAAACACGTTCACTTTTTTTTTTTTGAAATATAATAAAATCATTTTTACTAAATTTGAACAATGAAAATCCAATTTTAGCTAATTATTTGGCTTGTCATTTATGGTAATTATAAATTGAATGGTAAAATGTGATGTTGCACGACGCATATATCTTTTTTTCATGTGTATTCAGCACCATGTCATAAAAGTAATTTTCATTTGAGTGGAGTTGATAATCAAACAGAGTCTGACCTTTTTTTTTTTAAGCAGAAAAGATAAAAAATGAAACGCCATTATTGGTTATTGCTGAAGCTTCTATCCACTTGAGTAACAGAAGACGGTTTTTCATTTGTTCAGTTTGAACAATCATTTTAGACACTTTCTTATTGTTTTTACGTAGTGTAATACAAGTCTATGTTAGATCAATTGTTAAATTAATTTTTATTCATCCGGTTTTGACCTTGTATTTTCTTTAAATTCGTATATGGAAGCAAAGAACTTATTCATTATTTCTTCCAAAGGTTTCAATTGAGTACATGTGGCAATTATATATGTTGAGACGTTAATTATATCTCTTACATTTGATAACTAAATGATATTTTTACATAAAACCATTGTTGTTTCAAAAAGTGCAATAAGAATAAGACATTCATGTGCTTGTTGTAATTTATTACAGTACGTCAAATGCATCTAGAATCAACACTAAGCTAATATTCAGATATGGTTATTAACCGCCTTAAAAACAACTAGCTGTAAAAGACAAATAAGAGAATATTGGTACTATCTACATTTATACGTTTATTTCTTAATAATAATAAAAATAACAAAAAAAAATTAATAAAGAAAATTTAACAAAAAAAAAGAAGCTTAGGCCAAAGACCAGGTGATATCTCCAACACCCTTATCCAAGTCACCAACAATCTTCTCGAAGAGCATAGGAGTGAGATCTAAATCCCCTGATTTACACTCAGGGCAAGCGTCATTGACAGTGGCGGTGGCGGTACCAGCGGAACCCTTTATGGAGATCTTTTTACCGCACCAGGAGGATTTTTCACTCATGTCACCATATTGGGGAGCGTTCAAGGCAACAATGGGATCATTATCACCCTCAGAGGGACCACAGGCACCATCAGATCCACCTTCAGTGGCAGGGTGGAAGAAAGTAGCGGTTCCAGAGTAGCTCTTACCAGAGCCGGAGGAAGATTCCTTGGAGCTAGACTTGGATGAAGACTTGGAGGTAGTCTCGGAGGAAGAGCTGTCATCATCGCCACTGTCTTCACTGTCAGCACTGTCATCATCGTCGTTGCTGTCACCACTATCACCGCTGTCATCATCATCATCGTCGTTACTGTCACCACTGTCATCATCGTCTTCATCATCATCGTCGTCGTTGTCACCACTGTCATCATCGTCTTCATCATCGTCGTCGTCGTTGTCACCACTGTCATCATCGTCTTCATCATCATTGTCGTCGTTGTCATCACTGTCATCATCGTCTTCATCACCACTGTCATCATCATCATTATCATCATCATCATCATCATCATCATCATCATCATCGTCGTTGTCACTCTCATCATCGTCGTCTTCACCGTCATCATCATCGTGGTGCTTCTTATGATGCTTCTTATGGTGTTTACCATGACGCTTTTGTAAAGAAACGAGACCAGTAGTAGATTCTATGCCAGCAGAGACGGCATTAGATGTATAGTCAACAGGAGCAGCGCAGCTGAAACCAACAAGAGCAATGGCAGCAATGGCAAGTAGAGAGAAAGAGCGAGGCATTTTTTATACACAAATATTTATACACAAAAAAAAATGAAAAGGAAAAATCTAAACGGCCAGCGTTAGGGGGATGAGGATGTTTTTTTTTATGAAAAGGAAAAAGAGTTTGTATAATGAACAACAACCTGCCAACATTCCCTTTATTTATATGTTTTTTTTTGAAAATGGTGTCAAATAAAACGCGTGTAACTTTGTAAATTAGAGGCCCAATAAAATCATCCTTCAGGAACTCGATTCACAAAAGCATCTTCTGGCATTGATTTTTATAAATTCCGAAGTAGGAAAGCATTGACCATCGTACAATAAGCTCCCTGTCCAAATAGACCTGCTCCGTAACCCGGCTTCTGACAAAAGGGTACCATTACACTATGGATACGGCCCCTCTTCTAATATTACGACACACAATTGACAACACTTGAACTTGAAAACGTAATTGAAGTAACCGTTGTTTCTTTATGTAAAATAAGGAGTAATAAAAAAGTCTTGTTCAATTATTAGCTTAGTAAATACATATATCATTTTGATGATTGTTTTATAGCCCTTTCACTCAGGAGTAAAATCTAAAATGTGTCTATGTTTTTTTTTCATTGTTGTACAGCGTTAGCTCGATTTTTGTTTTTTGTTTTTAAAAAAGAATCAATTGCTAATAATTAAATATGTATATAAAAAGACAGCTTTAACACCCAATGGTTGGTTCACTTTACTTTAGGCGGAAAAAAGTATAAATCAATTATTACAATCAATAGTTAATGCCGTCATTTGAAAAAAATTATAATATTTATAGGCACCGGAGATTTTTTTTTATATATATAAATAAAAACAAAATATCCAATTTGTATCACTTTCCAAGTTGAGTATTCTCACTACCTATTCCTTTTTCTATCACAGTGAATAGGATTTATTTTTATAAATTAGAGGAGAGAGAGAGAGAGTTATAAAGGCGTTGTTTTAAATTGCATTGTGGCGTCACATTATTAGAGAGATGCCCCTATTTTACAAGACTGGTGCTACTGTATCACAGTGCCTCCATTGAACAGGATCTAGACGTTCAATTTCTGTATAGAAAAGTTTTTCTATAGAATTTGATTTATATCAATTATATATCTTTCTAAATTTATGATATCAAACACTGTTTTAGGAAAATGTTTTGTTATTGTCTCTGGAAAGGAAACCCTTTTCTTTCCTGTAAGACAGTACAGCTTCTCCGATCCTCTTGCTCATCACTTTTGATAAACGGTGTAAAACATAGATGGAGTATAGATGTCATTCATTCGATTGTTGCAGATCATTAATATAAGCTGCATAAAAGAGGAGAGAGAAAGATTATGTTATAAGCACCTTTTTTTTTATTTATTTTTCAAGCAGAATGAAAGAGAGAGAGAGAGAGATGTTCGGTGTTTGTGTCAAAAAGAGAAATTCTACCACTGCGCAAAAATAAGCGTACATCCAGACTCTAGCAAGAAAAAAAACTTTTTTTTTTGAATTTGTTTACATTCAAAAATACACTCAATATATAAAGATTGTTGTCTGTTTTATTTTGACGGCATTTTTATATTAGTTTGACATATTCTTTGATCTATAGATTGATGATGGTGTTCTATTTGTATTACACAATTCTAGAACATGAAATAGTCTAATGGAATTATGAAAAATAAGGCATAGCATCCTTGACGAAAAAAAAAAGAGACAATAAGCAAAGCATTCTCTTCTCGTTCAAAAACTTTGTTCCTGAATACAAAATGCGACTTATTTTTTGTTTATTCGAGAAACACATCCAATGATGGCGCTCCGTTCTATTAAGTACATAATCACTTTGATGATCTAACTTCTTCTTTACCTCAATTAATATTAATTATAACTAAAAAAAATATAATCAATTGAATAAATAATTATATTGGTATGAATGATAAAAATTATCATTATTAGTCTGTTTAAAAAAAAAAGAGAGAGATAGTAAGTGCTGTTTTCCCCGGCACAGAAACAAAACAAGCATAATCCGGGTGTTTGCATGGAAAGCAAGCCACAGTGTCAAAAAAGGCGAAAAAGAGTCAATTAATGTCTCAAATCTATTACCAATTTATTCGTTCTTCAATTTCTTTTCTTCTCATTTCTTTTCAAATATAAACAAAAACACCCTTTATATGCTGGACCCAGAACTTACGATTGGGTGATCACCCGAAGGCCCATTTTGCGTACTTTAAATAAATGATCCGCAAAAATTGATATGAAGATCCCGCTTTTTTTTGGACCTAGTAATGTGAGCTTTTTTGTAAAACCAATCAGTGATCCATCTTTATTAAGAAAAACCCATCCCCTCTTTTCAATTTTTTTGCTGAGCATAGAATAAAACACAAAGGAGGAGAAACAAAACTCTTAGGGAAAACTATGTTACATTTTTTGGTTTTATTTGGCATAATTGACTTGGCCAGATTTAAGGTTACATATTTGTCATGTTTTAACATGGAGAGCTTGTCATTATTTTTGGGGGAACAAAAGACCTATTGTTCAAGCAACGCATCCAATGGATACTACCAGTTAATAAATATCTACTGTCTAGGCGTGTGATGAATTGGAAAGAGATATTGATATTCATATTTGACATCTAACTTTCGTGCAACAAAACGGATCCTTCCTATTCGTCACGTAACATATTCATAATCTCACGTGGGGAACCCTCCCCCGAGAAATCCAGCACCTTGAAAAAAAAAAATGCTGTGGAAATAACTCAAACACAAATATGATTCAATTTAGAAAACGTGGGTTGAAAGAATTCACCATTTTGCTGATGTGGCGTGTTATTTTACAAGGAATAATTAAGTCATTTTTCCCCTTATTGTTGTTTTTAAGGAAATCCTCTCCAAGTATCAGTTTAAACAAAAAGAAAAAAAGAAAAATCAAACTAGTGTGGATCAAAGGTCCCATCTTTTTTTTTTGTATGTTGTGGCCATGATCGACAAAATAGGAATCGTTTTATATTTGTGTGATGTAGCAAAATGAAATACTTTTTTGTTTATCACAATTCTTTATTTACAAAGATAAACTCACTTTATTTATTCTTTGCTTGACACATTTGACAAGATGAAATGAGAAGTTCTTCAAGGATACAGAAATTAAAATAAAACAAGATATATGTATGTTTTATAAATAAAATGAGTCATGGATTCAGTCAGATATTATTTTATCTTTATCTAAAAACAATAACTGAATCGGTAGGTATGTTATACAAAACTAAACGTGGAGTTTTATCAAGATAATCTGTATTCATTATTTTACTGATGCTGTTGCTTTTTAGATAATGTAAGATCATATTGATTAAATCACGAAAAGGTGATATGACTCTCTTGATTTTTTCTTTGTAAATATATACCGTTTTCCTTCGTTAATCCAAGCCTTCATCATATTTGAGTATCTTAATTTATTTTGTAATGTAGCTGGGTTTCCGGTAATCTTATTTGTTTCAACTTTTTGCAAATTCAACAAT
Source organism: Backusella sp. ASU-2019c (assembly GCA_024139495.1). Lineage (NCBI taxonomy): Eukaryota > Fungi > Mucoromycota > Mucoromycetes > Mucorales > Backusellaceae > Backusella > Backusella sp. ASU-2019c. Next base: position 25,126 of record VCJM01001676.1, on the reverse strand, counting down.
TTTCCAATTTCGCTCCACTTTCTCAATGATTAAGATAACGAAATATTAGCCGCTTTATTTGATCTTATCAAGATTTAATGCAATTGACCTATCCATGATTTAATCCGTTCTCTTTTACAAGTATTAAAGGATAAGCCACTGCTATTGATTTTTTTTTTGAAGCAATTCTGTGTCATGTAGTTGTTTTCCGACTTTTTACAATCACATTTATAAAAAGAAAGGCCCATAATTATGTAGCACTGAAGGATCCATTTACCAATCACCAATGGTGTTTCTTTTTAATGCCAGTAATAGGAATAGAGTAGTTCCTGATCGTTATAACATCAAATAGAAAAGTGGACAATTGTTATAGTAAACTCAGAGACTGTCAAAATTTTGATTGTAATGAGATTCTTTGTTGTCATAACAACAAGCCACCATCTTCAAGTATTACAGAATATCTTAAGTTTTTCCATATTTTCAGACCATTGAAGCGGAGTATGAGAGGAGGCACTGCACATTTTGCAAAAATATTTTTCCCATGCTTTTAAATGCTGGAGTCGACCAATAACAATGCAGTGTTTTCGCGATGTGATGTGGATGTGTATATGATTTGATTTATTTGTAGAATGTATTGTGTATATAAACTGTTACAAAAGCCACCCAATCAATTGAATCTCAGTGTTATGATGTGTGGTGCTGTTTTTTATATATATGAGTTATTAAAGTTAAAGGAAAAGAAAAAAAACACCAAAGAAGACAAATCACGACAAGACTTTTTTTTTTTTTTTTCTTGAAAGAAAAGAGTTACTCTGGAGCATGAGAGAAAAGATAGGACACGGATTCACCATTGTGGGTTCTACGAATGGCTTCAGCTAAAGTGGGTGAGATGTCAATGACATCCAATTTGGGGCAAATAGCCTAGAAGACTTGGTTAGATCATATCACTCTTCTTTTTCTAATAGCCACTTACCATCTTGTCTTGATGAGGAATAGTATTTGTAACAACAAGTTTCTCAATAACAGATTCGTTAATAACCTTAATAGCCTTTCCTGAAAGGATGCCATGAGCCACAATGGCATACACCTTGAGGGCACCATTCTCCACTAAGGTCTTTGCGGCCAAACCAAGTGTACCACAAGTATCGGCCATGTCATCGACTAAAATGGCAATCTTGCCCTGTACATCACCAACAAGTACCATGCGAGATACTTCATTTGCTCTCTTGCGTTCTTTGTGGATCAAAGCAAAATCAAGGTTGAGGCGATCAGCAATAGAAGTGGCACTTTTATAATCAGATAATAAAATGAGCTTTATCCATGTGTTTATTTATTTATTTCTTCTCTTACCGTTTAGCACCACCAGCATCAGGAGAGACAATCATAGCATTAGTCCAATCAGGAATTTGTGTACGGATATACTTGATCATGGAAGGTTCGCAGTATAGGTTATCTACAGGGATATTAAAGAAACCTTGAATCTGCGAAGCATGAAGGTCCATTGTAATGACATGGTTGGCACCAGCCACAGTCAGCATGTTTGCAGTAAGCTTTGCAGTGATGGGAGCACGACTCTTATCCTTCTTATCCTGACGGGCATAAGGGAAACAAGGAATGACAGCTGTGATTCTACGAGCAGAGGCTGTCTTGCAGGCATTAATAAGAATCAGAAGCTCCATCAAGTTGTCGTTGATTTCGCCACAGCCTGATTGAATAATAAACACGTCTTCGTCACGCACAGACTCTCCAACTGTAACAGAGGTCTCTTGGTTGGAGTATTTCATAACAACTGCCTTGGCCAAGTCAATACCAATACGCTTGGCAACAAGTTTGGCAAGCTCTGGGTGTGAGTTTCCAGTGAAAATTTTGATGGCGTTATCAGACATTCTCTTTGATTATTACACGGGTCGTTTACCACAACAAAAAAGGTTTTTTATAGGTCTGTTCAAGTTGAAAGAACAAAGAGTTTGTGGAATAGAAAACAGTTTAAACAAAAAAAAAAATCTTTAATATGAACGTCCCGTTTTTGAACACCGTTTCTTTCCATCACGTGAAAATGTTGTTTTTTTTGCATTCATTTCAGTGCAAAAAGCAGAATGCACATTAGTGAAAGAAAGGGGATTGCTTATTCCATTGTTGTTGTTTAGCTACATATCATTTTTAATCGTTTTGTGATTCAAAAAAGTGTTTAATAAACGAAATAAAAGAAATTTATGAATTGTTATTATAAAGTAATGGTAGCAATAGTTTTTATTATGATACAAAGTAATATGGTTTATATTAAAGCCAATGTGTTATCAGGTTTAATAATCTTTTTATATAAAGTACAAAGGCATTCAAGATGATGTTTTGAGGTAAAAATGCAATGGATACAGTTTTGAGCTGTTTTCACTTTTCTTTGTAAAAAGAAAAAAGATATAAACATCAAAATACAAGTACTTTTCTCCTAATGTCCTTCTTGGTTGGTAATCATCCATATCATTCTGTAAGTGTTACCGAGGTAACTGTCGATGATGTGAGAACCACTTCTCTACTTCGCTTGGGCAGAGGCATCAAATATTGGAACCATCCATCCCACTCTGTAAGTGTTACCAAAAGGCAACTGTCGGTGACGTGGAAATTACTTCTCGTGAAACAAACTATTGGAGGGTTTGCCGTAGGCCGAGGAATATTGATAGAAAAACAATAGAGTAGAGCACCTATCCTTGATGTGTATACCAGTTTCTTTCCTCCAGAAAGAAAGAAAGAAAGAAAGAAAGTCGAGCCCACCATGAGATGATAGAACTTCCCTTTAGAATTTTGAAAGCCGGATTGTGTAGACTAATCCAGCTGATTTACGCAAACATCTTTTTGTTTTTTCTTGCCACTTTGATTTACATTGCTTTTTTTTCATATCTAAATATAGTAAGTGAGCTTTGGTCCATCCGTCATTCAACTTTATTCCTTACCTTAATATGAAATCATAGCAGACTTTTTTTAGCAGTTAAACGATAGACCTCAAGAAGTCCATTCAAGCAAAAGGTTGAACCAAAATCACTTCAGATATAAACAAGTAATATCGTGCAACCCAAGACCATAATCGCCATTGACATGAAAGTCAACGAATGCAGAAACATGTAGATTTGATTACTCTTCCTCATGTTGCCATTTCAAAAGCCATGAACCAGAGCAGCGTGTCTTGTTTTTTTTCAGTTTTTTACAATGTAGCCACCATTTGTATATTTTGTTTTGTTTTGTTTTGCCATAGGAAACGAACAGTTGTTTAAACGTGGTAACCTCTTCTGATCCACTCTAGAACAGATCAGAACCAGACCTTATTGCTAGATCATTTGATAGTACTTTTCAGATGTCGATACACCCAATTAGATCACCATCATTCGTTTTGCCAGTTACCAAAAAGATATCCGTATCCCATGTTTTCACCAGTTGTACCGTGCTCTCTACTTGACCAAGTGAACCTTTATCTAATTCAGTATAGATTTCGCATCGGGCCCAAGTTTGTCCAGAAAACCAAAGATTTACCAAAGTATTTTTGATTACTTTCATCATTTCCCAAGGCAAGAAATAAAAAAAGAAACCAGAGAAATAAACTGAAGCTGCTTTTTCAAACATATTGATAATACATTTTGACACTTATTTTAAAGGCTCGAAAACAAGATGTCCAGTACCACCAACTGTTACCAAAATTAATTCAGCAACACTAAATTATTCCAGTTGTATTTCAAAAGTTACAGCCTATTGCCTGTCAGATAATCCCGCAAGAATCCAATAATACGAATGGTTTTGTATTGTAAGCTAGTGATTTTTTTTTACCAAAGACCATTGACCAAACCCATAATGAGCAAGTTTAATCCAGTCCAAAGATATCAGCTTACACCATCAAGATGACCATTACATGTAAAAGAAAGAACCCCACAAATGAAATGGAGAGCATTACTAGAATTCCCTGTTACAATTGCGCAAAGCCTACAAGATATATTCAATCGTTTGGATCGGTACACAGAAGCATTTGTAGTTTAGAGATTTTCATTGCATGTAGAGTTTTGCACCCAATCACTACCCTTTCAATATAGAAAAGGAGACAATAAGAGCACCATTCTGTTGCCAGAGTTTTCCTGAACAGAAACAAAGCCTTCTTGTTAAAAAAGACACGTTTTTGATGTAGCATTTCGGTAGACCAATATAATCAGTCCTGAAAAGTATCAAAGTAGTTTTTCTATGAGCTTTCCAAGCAGATTTGTCAAGTAGTTTTCCAAGTAGATTTGTCAAGTAGAGAGTTGATTGAATATATCTTTTTTTTTTTGTAGACAATGCAGTATCTTACTTCGTCGCAGTTCAGTGCTGGCGGCCGCCCGAAAAAAAAAAACCAAGAAAAAACAGAAAAAAAAAGCAAAATATAAAATAAAAAAAGACCAAATGAGCTCAAATGAACCCCTCCACAAGTGGATTAAAAAAAAAAATATAAAAAAAAACCTCCCAAAAACCAAGATTTTTAATGTATCCAAAAAAAACCATATCCGCCAATACAGCAGTTTTTTGACAAACATTTAAAAATGCTTTTTGTTTTTGTTAACAAACAGACAAAAGGTATAAAACCAATTGAATGCTTAAGAGCTTTTTTTTGTTTTTTTTTTGACCTTTTTTTTTACGTTTTATATTTTGAATTTTTTTTTGTTGTATTTTCTTACCTTGCGGTTTTTTTTCTAAGCAGTAATGGTGGTAGAAGGGGATGGGAAGAGTTCGGCATAACGACGCTCCATATCGTCAGCGAACT
>VCJM01001671.1:0-12382 GCA_024139495.1 Backusella sp. ASU-2019c | reverse complement strand
AAAAAAAAAAAAAAAAAAAAAAAAAAAAAGCAAGAAACAATTAAAATGGACAATATAAGTTAATAATGAAATAGAAGCATGTCCTTGAAAATGGATTCAATTTGAACCAACGATTTGAAAGGAATTAACTAGGACTAATAATAGTGATCACAAAGAAAATGCGCAGAAATAAATGAAGCAAAATAAGTTTACCAAAAGTTGAAGACTTTTTAGAGTTGGTTTAATAGGAAGTGACGTGCTCTTTTAGAAGAACCATAAATACAACAGGTAGGTGGAGCAGATTTCCTTGAAATATAGAATGTATAAGTGCTCCATCCATACATCTTATGAATTCTCTTTAAGAGAGAAAGAAAATCATGAAAGTTTTTATAACAAAGACTTTAATGTACATTACAGAATATAAGATGGGTTGTTTGCTCATACATATTATAATAGAAAACAGCAATATGGTGAATATCTTTATATTTAACACTCCTAATGTGGTAGAAGAAATAGGACCATTAAATAATGATGTATAGTGTTTCGGAAGTGGATAGTATCGATGAATCCAAGTTTTTAGAATCGAAAATGAAATATTAACAAAGTCAACAGGAGAAGAAGAAAGTTACTAACCGAGACATAATGAGCGGATAGTCGCCTCTTAATACGTTGTTGTTTGGAAATATCAATAGCTAAATAATATATAACTTTACTTTTGTTTATTTATTTATCCAATTAAATAACCCCATACCGAATAGGATATACTTATTCTGTATTATTCGACAAAATAAGACACAACGTAGTTCCATCAACTGCACAATTCCAAAAAATGGGTTTTTGTTAAATTGAATCTAACCTTGATCAGTCATCACAAACCATCCCAGACGATTCATATAGTTGGTGCTACAGGGTTACCAAATAGAGTAATCGGTCAAAGCAGGCTATATATATAAACCAACTCTAATTCTCACACAGCTCATATCGTTTTTCTTTTTGTGTATCATCTAATAAGAATCACAGGGAAATACAGAGTTTTGATTCGTGAGAATGTGCTGCTAACAGAAAGAAATAAAAAGCATAACACTTTAAGTTTTTTGTAGAAAAAATACTTAGGACATACAGATCAAGCAATAAATAACAGATATTAGCAAGTTAATTGTAGACCAAGTAAGTTAAATGATCGATGATGACATAGATATATGAGTGTGTGTGTGTATGAATCTTGTGTATCTGCACAACTTGATTTGTGTTCCCTGAATTATATACCTTTTAGACCTTTTATACCAGTAAAACGTAATTGTCATTTTTTTTCGAACAATTAAGTACCTTTTTTTTTCTTTTTTCAAGATTTCGATTTTCTCCTCCTTTCTTTTCTCTTTTTCTTACTTTTTTATGCTTTTAAGATTTCAGGCCACTCTTTAAACTGCTAGTTCATTTTTAACATTTTTACACACATAAAAAACGGCATTAATATAACAATCTAATCAATTCCCAACAACTGCTCACAAATATATGTCCTCAACGTCTTTTTGGCTCGTTTGCGACAATCCAAACGAAAACTGTCATTGTGATTGGCGAGTAGAATTAGAAGGATGTAGAGAGCGGGAGATTATGCATTATATCTATTTGGCAAACACCATTTGGACAGCAATAGTGCTATTACTTGGTAATGAAAATACAATGTTTTCATTTTTAAAAAAAAAGTGATCTGCTCTAATATATGTAAAAATTGTATTTATTTTGCTTAGGTCTTAAACTTGTTTACACTAGATTTATTGTTCGAAAACGAAAAATATTTGAACGCTCCCATTCAAATTCACTCTTCTTTAGACCAAAGCCCATTGAAAGTTTAATTTTTTTTGGGGCAATATTTAATGTTCGTAAAGTATCATCAATTATAGTCAGTTTATTCGGTGTTTTTATAATATACATTATGCTGAACGATATTTTTATTCTGGGAACTTTTTATTATAGTGAGATTAATCGACTCCGCTATCCTTACCGCTGACACCATAAAAAATGTTTACTTCAGAGCAGGTAAACTTCCACATCTCTATATTATTCTAATGACGAATGTTGACAGCATTTTATTAACATTAGTGTTATACGAAATACCATGGCAATTTGGAATATGCTCCTTTTCCTGTTACTTGTTTGGTATTGCATATACAGTGTCCAATGTAAGATAAATATAGTTAAGATCCTGTCGTACATTATGAATGTATGGAAAAAAATGGAATGGCTAATTTTTCTAATATTAAAAATAATAGAGCAGTAAAGTGATTAGAAATAACTGGTTTAAATCAACACGCCTGATCGATATTATGTGCGTTGTGCTCATTACTTTACCGTTTATATCAAACAACATATGCTCTGTATTTGCAGCAGTATATGCAGTTCGAGGTGATTTTGAAAAAGCCGCCATGTTCACTCAGGCACTATATTACATGTGGACGATCTATTGTTTCTTGCTGGGAACACTTATCTTTTTTGCCGGACTTCGATTACTAAAGGTGTTATCACTGCATTTATCCAATCAAGAACAATCGGGAATCAATGTAGTCAAGCTAAAGAGTGCCATCTTTAAGGTAAGAAAAAATATATATAATAGCCATATACATGGCCTTTATTAATTCTATTTTTTTTTAGCTTAAAGTCATTATTGTCGTAGGAGTAGTCTGTTTATATGTGTTTGCCATTATCAAATGTATGTATGGTACATATAGACACGAAATCCTTTATAAGACTCCATTGAATATCCTGGTGGCAGTAATTTGGAGTTTCGATGGTACTGCAGCGTCTATGTTTGTTGTAGTGGTCTTGTTGATAAAGTATGTGTTTTTTATTATTATTGCTGGTATGTATATGTACATTAAACTAATAGGACAACTTTCCTTTTTAGTCCCAATGCTTTGACTGGTTTTGCTTTCTCAACAACTTCCCTTGGTAGTGGTACAGATCACAACTTTAGCCGCTCCAAGTGGACTGATTCGGCTACTCCCATTTCCAGTAATAATATTAATGGAGAAAAAGTAATGCCCAGACCATCCGGTCAATTCAAAGTTTACAATCATCCACAGGGGTATCCGATGGAACAATATCCATATATTGTTCCAGAGCATGAGCAACCTAATACACCGGTTCAATCCAGTACAAGAGATACTATCTCTACCGCATCATCCGTGACATCCAACTGCCTGCTAGACCAGCAGAATTATTATAGTGTTACAGCTTCAAAAGGACGCTCAATACCGTCACCTGTACCTGTACCACCACCAGGAAGTGGTTTTACTAATAATTATTACTATGATGAAACAGAGATTTCCAAAGCGCATCTAGTAACTCATCAATCTAATGGATACAATCGATAGATAGTGATACCTCTAGTAAAAACATACACACATACACAAAACCGTATTAAAAAAGAAAAAAACATTCGTATATAGTATTCATTTATCCCATAATAATTACTTTTCTTTTCCTCTTCTTCCTCTTCTTGTCACTCTATTTAATATGTATATGCTTTCTTTATTATTATTAATATCACCTTTTTATTTTTGAATGTTTAAATGTATTCATTAATAAAAAAATACCAAATTTAAGAAAATTATATGATTTTTTGAGCTCATTGTTAAACATGATCTATTACGGTTTTGGATATTGATCTAAGCTCAAATTATGCCCCTCACAGCTAAAAATACTTCATTTAAGCATCACACAAAATAATAATATGCAATTTATGAATTGTTACAATGCTGTTGCTTTTCCTCCTATTGTGATTATGTAAAATATATCTCACGTAGAAGAAGATTATTACTTCACTACTAGAGCAAACTGGGGTTAGTACTCATCTGCCCTCCCAAAAAAAGGAAATTTTCTTTTTATTAGTTAAAAATAGTATGCTACACATAAATACTTTAGATCGCTTAAACCCTTTAAAAACGTATGAAAGTATTTGGAAATAAAAAAAAAAAAAGAAAGAAAAGGAAGAATACTTAACTATGTATCAAATTAGGCTTATTCACAATCAAAAAAGCGCTTCTATACTCTGTAATGGTAGAAAAAATAGCGGGTTTGATTTGTATAAGGTACACAACAAGTTTCTTATGACATAATAATGCATTTTGAAGATGAAAATAAAAATTGTACGAAAGGATATAGAAAACATTGAATAGAAATGGGTGATTTTGCTTTTTCTTTTTTTTTTTAAAAAAATAGGCTGCAGATCTTTTCAAATCTGAGCTCAAAAGATTAAAATAAATAAGGCTCAAGGCTGCTAAACTGACTTTTTATAGCTAAAAAGAAACTGGCCGGAAAAAAAAGGGGGAAAAATATACTTGATCCCACCATGTTGTACTAACAATCGAATAATGGATGAACAGGGTTTTAAGCCTACATAATTTACATTTATTATAATATATAACGCATTTTATCCTTGTAATAGTATCAATTGGCAATTAGATAGTCAAAGTACACAACGTCAATTCATAAAATTTAACAAGTGACACTTAGTAACACGAAAAGATAAGAAATGATATTACTAACGTTTTATGTGATTGCATTATTGCCTCCATTGATCCAAATAAGCAGGAGTCAGATCCTTAAGGAGCTATATTAATACATATGTTAAGAGAAGTACGGTAAGTTGCGATAAAACGAATGCCTTTCTCTCATTGACAAAAGTTTTCTGTAAATATATTAATATACGTTTTCTCTGTTTTACTATGACAGTTCAAGTGATCAAACGTCAAATTTGATGACATCACTTGATAATCGATCTTATGGTCAGATTTATCGTAATCTTAAGTCTGGATTTTGAGTAATAGAAAGATCCTTATTGCATTTGCTGCACCTAAAGGTAAATATGCCAATTATAAGGCTTTTCATAAGTCTAAATGAGTGGCCTACTCCTATAAAATAAATAAATTTAATAAAGAGAGACGATGTGATTTAAAATCTAGGCGCATTATTTATAAGCATCTTAAGCTCATACTATAGATATGTGTCGGCTCTGTAGTCACTTTCCTCTTTTATTATTAAACAAAAGAGACAAACACAAGTAATTGCCATTGGACTTACAAGAAATGTAGATATGAAATATTGATTATATCGTTTTAATTTGCCTTTCGTAGTGTTATTTCACCATAGACATCGACCTTCAATGTGCTATATTGAAACAATTCACTCCTATTTTAAGCCCTATTTTTCTTATAGATTCTCCTTTTTCTTTCATTTTAATAGTACAATATGCATTTAAGATGGATAATTATTACAATAGCTCTTTAATATGACGAACTGCTTTAATTGATATATGTGGAGACATAGTCTTGTAACATTGGCCGTCAATAAGTACATGTAACTTCTTTTGTTAAATATTCTGTTAAAAAAGCACGCAAGTTTAGGGCATCAAGAACGTTTTCTCCTAATTTTATTTCCCTGATAAAGGCAGGCAACACAAGAGAGATACTTTCAATTGAATATAGGACTGCTTGAAGAAATAATGTATAGTTTTTCTAAATTCTGTTGTTTCTAATTGGTGGCAGGTGGTAAAGAAAAAGTTTTTCTGGAAATCTATAAAAATATAATAAAAGTGCTCATCTTCCTTTTTTGCTTAGCAGTTTTTTTCTGTTTGCTGTTCATAGTTTTTGTTTTTGTGTAATCTACTGTTCGGGGCATTGTTGATTTTCACAAGACGTATTGTTCTCAAGTTTTATTAATATTAATAATAGAAGTACAAATAGGAGCAAAATTTTCTTTTTTTAAACAGAAAAATGCTATTGGATTGAATCGCATTGAGCATTATGATTAATCATATGTTGATTAAGATGATCGATAACAGAACAAAATCAAAATTTTTGTGTATCCATTTAACACGTTTTTATACTATTGAATGATTGGTGGCAAATGCTTGTACTCAATTGCGGAAATATATCCGCTTTCACTAGTACAAATATGCTGTTGTATATGTGTATATTATATATATAAATGAGATATTTTATATCTAAGGAATAAAATAATTATGTTTTGTAGTTGTAACGTTGTATTATGATGGGTAGTAGTGGTTGTAATAGTATTAAATTAAATATTCTTCTCTTTCGTTTTATGCAGGGAACTACGGTATCATAATAAATATAAGTTTTAGATAAACAAACAGGTAGACTATAAAAGTAACTTACATAATTACTTGGCACAATACCAAGTGAGCCATCAAATTTCTTTGCTTGCCACCAATTGCCACTCTTATTTAAAATCTCTAATTGTTCGTCTTTTACAAACGAGAGTTCGTTCGGATCATCGGGGTTTGCTTGATCTATTAAATGTATTTTTAGTAAATAATATTAATACAAAACCTTACTTGTGCAAACTTACAAGAATGAAGAGCTGTTGCATAGGCGATTTGTTGAGGAAATTGGGGATCCTGCTGTTGATATTGTTGCTGATGCATAACTGGGCTTGGTTGATGCATGCTTGCTACTGATTGAGTGGTACTTTGAGGGTAATGATGATTGCTGTTTCCAGATGATGAAAGGCCAATTTTGCTCTCCTTTGCAGCCTCGCCTAAATGGGTGCCATTTTGTGATACAGGAGGAACAAATCCTGTGTAAATGAATTGATACACAGATGATTCTTCTGTACTGCCGAATAGTACTATCCAAAAGAGCTGTTTGTAGCAATATAATATATTGTAATTAATATTATAATATTAATAATAGTATCATTAGTATATAAATAAATAAATGTAATGTATACAAAGTATCAATGTAAATAATAAATATGTATTTTTTTGTACCTGAGCAGTTAAGAGAATGGCACCACCTGCGCCTGCAGCCTGTGCTGATCTAGAACCTGAGTTAACCAGGGAATCCACGCACAAAGTTAAAAGAGAGGCACCGACGCCTAAAAATACAAGGAACTATTATACTGTTTAGTTGGATCTTATCGTAAACATGGAAACAAAAATAAAACATACCAAGAATTGATAGTGATGGAATTCTTGTTTGGTAACACTGAAGAAGATGCCAGCAAGTAAAAGTAATTCAAAGATAATGACCCACCAAAACACTCGAGCATTTCTACCAACAATACATGCACCAATGAATGCAATGAACCAACCAACCTATTATCATCATTGTAAATATATCGAGTTATCCTTCATCCATTCTTTAATAGATATTTACAACTCCAAGCACAATCGAGCCCAGTACAAGGGCGTTTTTAAATAGGTGAGCTGAAGTTAGTTGCATTTTAGTTTATCTTTCTTTTTCCAATGGAATATATAAATGACAGTGTAAGATAAGAAAAAACTAAAAACTAAAAAATAAATAAATAAATAAGAGAGAAAAAGGAAAAGAAATGAAAGAGTGGCAGCAACAACAGTAGTAATAAAAAAAAATTTTTTTGACTTGCACCAAATAAATAATGTGCAGGGAAACTCCTATATTTGTGCAATTTCCCTCCTTTTCCTTATTTATTCTTTTTATAAATTGATTGATGGCTTGGGTTTGAATTTCTTTACGGCTCTGTCTGATGGACGTGCTACCAACTATTTTCCATATAATGTGAAATCTTTATTTGATGAATTAATATAATGGCATTTTTGGGTATTTCTATACAATCAAAACATTAATGTAAATTCAATTACTTATTTATTAACTACTTACGATTGAGCTTATTTTGTTTTGTGATAATCTTATTAAATAATGACAATGTCTCTTGAACCATGGTTCTGGTTACACCAACAAAAGTTGGATTCGTACTTTAGATAACTGTAGATACACTTGTAAGTAAAGACCTCACATTTCATCACTAACCTTACTTACTTTTAAATACTGCTCCGTGAAGATCATCCTTGATAAGCCTTTGCTCAAAATTAGCCCCTGGACTTGCTAAACGAGCCACACAACCTTGCCATAATGCTGCTGCGAGTGATAAGAACAATTCATATTGTTGTGTCTCCTTTGTAATATCATAAATTTTCAACTCTCGCTTCTCTCTAGTTGTCAACGGTCTATCGTTTATTTTAGCTTTTAAGTCTTTTGCCCTCTTCTTTCTTTTGAAAGGTGTTGACTCGATCAATAAAAACAAGCTTTGACGTGGATAGCAATGTGTTGACATTTTTGGTTGGTTTAATTAATTCATCTCTTGTTAATCATGACTTGTGCATTTGTTTTATATTATTCTTTCTTCTTAGCGTTGTTCACTGTGAAATAGTATGAAAAAACAACAGTGAAAAACTAGTAAACTCACTTGTGCTTTCAATTCCAAAAGCGGGATAAACAGTCCTATTTGGTGGCGTTGTCAATCATTTGCCACTCATGCATTCGATGGTATACACTTCACTTATTTCTATGAAAGCGTTTGCCTTTATTAAAAGGTACTTGACCAAAACCAAACGAGTGGTTAAAAGTCCTTTCAACCAAAAACCACAATCATATATAACTTGTTTTTTATTCAAAATGGGACAAGCAGATTCAAAACGTTGTGAATGTTATTAAAAACAACTTTATTTATTTATTTATTTTTTCATTTACTATTTATTATAAAATGATGAAGTCTTGGTTAAATGCTAAAGCAATCGTAACAGGACTGACCACGAGAAGGTGCTTCATCTTCCAATCCCGCCGACTCCAACTGAACCAGCAGTGTGTTGGCAGCAACACAAGGTAGTATCAACATAGAGGGCAAGGGGTAGCTAGAATACAGATTTAAGGTTGCGTTCTTGATCCTGACCAGCAGGACCAAAGAACTCCAAGCTTGCAGTCATAATCCTACCAACCACACATTTCATTGAACTAAATGGTTGCGTTTGATAAAAAAAAGAAAAATACGTTGGGAACGCCTCTTATTTATAGAAAAAAAAGGAGTGACTGTCTTTTAACCACGAGGTCATTTGACCATGGTCACTTGAACATCATTTTGTTAGATACGTCAAGTTGTGGCTCAAAGAAGAAAAAAGGAAAGCAATGAGATGTATATTATGCAAAATATAAGAGGTATTCTTTATGTTTGACATATAATATTTTAGTAACACCGCTCTTACTGTTCAAATATGGTTCAGCCTTCTTCTAGAATCATAATGTACAAAAAGAAAGGTGCTTATATTTTTATTTTCTTTACTTTGCTTTCACTTATTTGTGAACTTTGGTTAGCACATCCACATAAACCATCACAGTTGATATGAGAATTAAAATGAATGAATCAAAGTAACAACATCATTTTACCAGACTCTACACGCGGACTGATTATTATTTACAAATTATATACAAATTGTTAGTTAGTTTTAAATTGAGTCGGAGATAATAAATTTCTTTTTTAACTTACCAGTAAGCATCAACTCGTCTTTACTACGAGGAATGGGTTGTGTTATCACCAGGATCCTCATGGGAAGATTCATCGGAAGACTCATGGGAAGATTCATCAGAAGGCTCTTCAGAAGATTCATCAGGATCGCTTTGAAATTAAACTGGTCTTTCATGGTGGATAACTTGATGGTTGAAAATGCATCGCATATTTCTGGAGGCGTTGACATCGCGTTGCCATACAGTCCCACAGTTAGTGCATACTTGGACTGCATGCATCGTGTCTTCACCAAGTCTCTTCCCTATTAGTCGCCGCTCCCCACACCTTGAGCACACTTGCGAGGTATAATATTCATTCACAACGACCACAATCAACTCACCCTCCCTTTCAGCTTGTCGTAGAACACGTAGGCACGTCCTCGCTAGGCCAGAGACCTCTCCGCGCATATTAACCGGGAACATAGCACCTCCAAATGCGACCAACGGGATTCTTTCATCATTTTCAAGAGGCGCACGCCTCCATTTCCCTTCGATGAAACGAGGAGGAGACCTTGCATTTCTTGGTGGTCTTCGCGGTATGGTGTATTCAGGTTTAGGTTTCTTTCGTTCTCGTAGCCGGTCCCAATACTGCTGCTTATTAGCCACATGGTTGTATTTTCTTCCCCCATTGATAAAAATACTCTTGATTTCAGCCTGTACTCGTTTTTGACCATTATAATTAAGTAGCCTCATTCGTGAAAATCTAATATCATAGAAAGCAAGTAGTCGAGGTAATCGCTCAAAGAAATTACGGAGGTGATCTCTGTATAAATTAAGGTTGACAGTTTTGTGACTCAGTAGTTCAGACTCTATTTCTTGTATACTTGGGGTAGCTCGAGCTTGAACCTCATCATCGGAGCCCTCTTCTTCTGCTGAATCATGCTGAATTACATCTCCGCCTTGTTGAGCATCATCCTCTTCAGACATACCCTCATTAGAACTACCTTGCTGGGAATCATCCTCGCCAGAAATACCCTCCTGAGAATCATCACCTTCATCATCAATGTTTATCCCACCAAAAGCGTCATCTAGTTCATCGTCTTCTCCTGGTGGGTCATGCGATTTTTTCAATTGTAATATTCGCTTAGCTGTCTTCTTGTAGCCGGCATGTGTGTAAAACTCAGCAGTAGACATTTTTCGGATCTCATGAGGGATGCCATAATCAGCATCATCTTCCCGTGTGCTGTCATCAGAAGCTACAAAGATTTCGGTCATTCCTGGGTCAGCCCCCCAAATACGCAAGCCATCCAAGTCCTCGGCTGTGAAATCCTCTGTTGTAAGATGTTCGTCATCATAGTCTTCAGCTTCACCAGTAGCACGTGAAAAAATGAATTCAATAGTACGACCATCAGATCGGATAAGGTTGGTAAACAGGATATTTTCTTTATTTGTTCTTCCATCATGCTGGATTGGTAACCGGACTCTGTTAAAATTAAAGAATCTGGAGAACTGGCGCGAGTAATGCAAATGTTGGTAATAGGGTTCATTTTCGTTGTTCACCTCATTGGCATTCACTGGATACAGCCTACATGGTCCTATTGGTGGTAAGTCCAAATCTGCACGCACTGCGACAAGGATACTATTTAAGGTTTGTGTGTCAATGGTCACAAAGGATCTCGTTAGCTTTCGGCGAGGGAACAAGGTAAATACACGCTCAAGCTTCACAAATGTAAATGTTTCGGGACAAAAGCAGGTCTATCTGAGCACCTCGATGGGAGTATGTTATAAGTTTTGATTAAGATACTCTCTTGATCGTCTAATCCTCTCAATGCAATCAGCTACAAGAAATTGGAGGCGATCTTTCGATTCTTGAGAAAGTTGTGAGCCAAAATCAACCAATCGCGGACCACCTCTATTGATAGCATTTACCAAGCGCCTTACAAGTTTGGATCTTTCTCGACGACCAAGAATGGGAAACTCATTCAGGGAGCGAATACACAAATATCCGAAACTTTTGGTAGCTTCTACTTGTAATTTGTCTGCAGGAGTAATAACGCCAGTATTGCGCTGTTCAATGTATTGAAGAGTTCTAAACAGACAAGGTAAATAAATAGAGCAATTATCAGCTAAAGTGATTGGAGTGACGGGGTAAGGGCCTGGGATATCAATTGCGTTGGCGATAACTTCTACAGCATTATTGAGAGCAGCGTTTTGTGGTACTGATCTCGGCCACACGACATTAATTTGTTGGGTACAGCGATTGTACAGGTAGTTCGATACCTTACGTTTGTGGTTCAAGGACAAATTCTGCAAGAGCTCACCAAGGCGGAGTGTAAAAAAACGTTTCATCCTCGACTCAAATGTTGTATAGACCAGGTTTTTAAACGTTGTGGCAGAGTCAAGGGCAAGCGATGTTAAGACATGGAGAGAATTTGGAGTTCCTGGAGCCATGGTAACAAAACCATCTGGAAATTCAGCAATAAAAGGGCAAAGACACGGTTGATTTCCTCTCGAGGAATGGCTTGAGACTGATTTGTAATTGGTATACCAACAACACACTGTATGCATGAATAAAAAAAATTCTGGCTAAATAGTGCCTGGGGAATATCATGATTTTCGTTGAGCTGGACCAAAATGTAATAATGAATAAAACAATGCAATTTAATTGCCACTTCCCGGACGTAATCAACAAGAAGTTTGACTTTTTCGCAGAAAGAGTTTTTAAATCCACCATGTGTAACCTCGGCTGTTCGGACAGCAATTCTAAGACGTTGTTTGTGGACAAATCGTTTATTGTTACCAAGGTGGAGCTCGAGATATTCGTTAATGGACAGTTTGTGACTAGGACAGTCTTTGCTTTTTGTTGAAGAGTGTAGCTTCTCAGGATCGTACCGTTTGTTCTTTACACAAGTAGGACAGGGATTAGAGGCAGGTAAAATCGCAGATGCTGAGGCCACAGCAGCCTCACCGGAGCTTGGTCCCGCAACAGACAGGGTTACCATTTCGTCAATAAGAGTGGTGATAAATATAGGCTCGAAATCTATCATTGGTTCATCATGTACTTGAATGGAGTCTGGAACAAAAACATTGTCCTCGAAATCTAGTTCATCTTCAAATAAATCATA
>VCJM01001664.1:74934-85830 GCA_024139495.1 Backusella sp. ASU-2019c | reverse complement strand
ACATCATTATGCTTCGCTAAAATTGGCTGATTTTGTCCGGATACTTTTTTTTCGGAGTTGTATACGAAGAAGACAATGCGATAGATATATGCTTAAAGGTAGGTTTCATTGAGAGAGATCTGTAGATATAAAAGTGTTGGGGTTCCTGACGCACCTTAAAAATGACGTTTAAGAAATATTGTGGCTGTGTGTTTGCATGTTTAAGTGATTTTTTTATTCTGAGGACGAAGTTCAAACTGAAGTACAGAGGCCGAAATCGTCAGACGAACTTCGTAAGCATGCCAATGAATTAAACCAGAAAAAAGGTTTTTTAGACACCACTGTTGTAGCCAACATTAAAGAGAATAAATAAAAAGTATTAAACTGAAAAGGTGCAAAGACACCTAATACAAGAAAGCCAGAACCTGCAATTTTTAACTTTTGGTAAAAAAAAAGAAGCTTTTGTGCTGTATTGAGTTGAAATGCATAGTATATACCAGCGGGTCGTTTAAAAACTCAAAGCGTCTTGATGTATAGAAATATAGTGGCATCTCTCGCTGGAGTGGAAGTTTGTGGTAAAGCTTTTGCTTTTGCTGCTTGCGTTACTATACATTCGTTTAATACATTGCAGAATCCCAAGTGTTTTCTGTTTTAATCTCACTCCACACGAAATCTTTGGCTGAAGTACATACAAAACCTGGTTCGTCGATCTCTCAGATGCTAACTATTCTGTTGAAACTTTGGTTGTATCAGCAAATTGTTGCTCTCACTATTCGCGCTATTATGCACTTTGCTTAATATACTATGGAATCACAAGTGCTCTGTGGGGGGGGGTTATATAAAATACAAAGGTTCATTCACATATCCAAAATAGACAATAAACAACGACTCTAAACATGATAGCTGGTCCACTCCTATTATCATAGAATAAAGTTATTTCCTTTCAATCAATATCATTTTCTTTACGTGATGTATTAGTGTAATAGCAAATTTAATGAATAAGAAAAAAAAATAAAGGTATACACCGTGTATACAAAATGTTGATATACAGTCTTTTGGATAATTTTTTTATCTGACGATTTTTCTATTTAGCCATAAATTATAAAGTAAAAAGTAAAAAGTAAAAAGTATTCTAGCAGTGAGTCCAGTTTACATTAATGCGACCCTCTACAAAGTCGCCGACTTTAGAAAAGACTTCTGGAGACAAATCAAGTGAACCACGTTCACATCCAGGACACTGCAATTGTATAGAAATATCAGAAAATGCAATAATAATAATAATAAAATTGACAGTGTTACCTCATCTTGAATTGTTGCTTTGGTACTACCTAATGGACCAGTGACAATAATGCATGCACCACACACTGGAGCCTCATTTGGATTGGGAGTTGTGCCAAAATCAACGTAATTCTGGTATATAAATAAATAGCTGTATTTAATACTATGTATACATTGTGTATATAAATATGCATATATTTATTATCTTTATTTACCAGGGCAACAATACTATCTTGTGCTGTGAAAAAACCTCCACAAGCGGTAACCCCAACTCCAGGATCTACAAAAAATATATAAATTAGTCGTAATTTAAATCTTATTTATTATCATTTATCGTACCGTAATATGTGCCATCTCCAGTACCTCCCATATCGAAATGACCTTCTGTAGCTGTACCCCAGCTGTCTCCTTTGTATTTGGTGGAACCAACAGAAGTCATTCCTAATTCATCTCGATATCTTTGATTCTTAAAGACATGAAGAGTTCCCAAAACAATAAACATGATCACAAAAACACCAAGGAGCCCAGCTCCTACCAAAATGTACTGCCCATATTTAAAACGAGAATTAAACTTTGTCCATATTGTGGGCGGTGGTGTTATTAACGGTGTTCGTTCAGTAAATGCGCTTCCGTTGTGTACACTACTATTGCTGTCTTGTACTAGCTCAAAAGGTGCACCATCTTGGGGTACATGAACTGCCGAGATGGGTCGTTGTAATGAGCTTCTGTCTTTTACCGGGACTGGTGGTGGTGGTGATTGTGACATGACGAGAATGAAATATTAAATAAATTATATAAATAAGTAGAGATAAGTAGAAATAAAAAGATATTATATTGTACAAAGGGAAAGAATAGACTACAGTTTAGTATATTAAAAATAAAAAGCAAAGCCTTTCTCTTTGACTCTCTCCTTAAGGCTTTTGATGCTCCTTGAATATACTTAAGAAACAAAAAAAAGACAATCAGGTTAGTGTAAAACTATTTTTCAAAGAAATGTAGGACACTGTGTTACATGTCGTTATTCTGGACTGTCTTGTCTTGATCCGCGTATTACAACTAATTCATGGTCCCAATTTCAAACCAAAGCAACATTTTTCTAAACAACAGAGGTGAAGAGGAACAACTTTGCACGATATACATCACAAAGACACTCTTTTAAGTGCAATTGTATGCGAATACCATATAATTTGTCGTCTTTTTTCATGTCACTGTTAATAAAGAGAGGAGGACAACGGATTAACCATCTCCGTCTTTTATATTGACTTGGTATTTTTTTTGAAATGTTTATAGATATTTTGTCTTCAAAATTACACTGTTTTATTCGCTTTCACAATATTCAAAATTCAGGAAGTGAGGTATAAAATGAAATTTGGTAAATTGTTACTTTTTTATTGAAAATAAATAATAATACATAATAAAAAACAGGTCTAAAATAATAATACTAATAAGATGTTGCTATTTAAAGTTCATGGAAATCGGTACCAGTGATGGTCTTCTTGACATATCCTGCACGGATAACAAAGTCACCGAAAGGTTCTTCAGGAAGGCGTTCAGCGGCAAAACGCTTGATGATGGGGTTAATTTCGTTCAGGATTTCTTCTTCACGTAAACTTTCCTTGTACAATTTATTTAAGCGTTCACCCTTGTGGCCACCACCGAGGTAAACATTGTATGCATTTGGTGCTTTACCAACAAAAGCAATTTCAGCCAAGTAAGGTCTTGCACAACCGTTAGGACAACCTGTCATTCTGATAGTAATAGCATCATCGCGGAGACCAGCTTCTTCAATTGCGTTTTCAAGGAGACCAACCAACTTGGGAAGATAACGTTCAGATTCAGCCATAGCAAGACCACAAGTGGGTAAAGCAACACAGGCCATAGCATTCAAACGAAGACCAGAGAAAGCAAGGTTATCCATCTTGTATTTAGCCAACAATGCCTTTGTCTTTTCCAAATCAGCTTCGGGAACATTAGCAATGACCAAGTGTTGGTTAGGAGACAAACGGAATTCACCCTTGTGCCACTGAGCAAGTTCCTTAAGACCAGACTTGGGCTGGAAATCAGGCCAGTCCTTGATCTTACCATTTTCAATAAACATAACAAAGTGCCACTTGTCATCGAGACCCTTGGTCCAGCCATAGCGATCAGCATTATCCTTGAATTCAAAAGGCTTGGCTTCTTCAAACTTAACACCCATGCGAGTCTCAATTTCATTCTTGATAAAGTCCAAACCATAGGTATCAATGGTGTACTTGAAACGAGCATGCTTACGGTTAGTACGGTCTCCGTAATCTCTTTGGGTAGTCATGACAGCTTCACCACACTTGACAGCCAATTCAGCAGGAACGTAACCAACAATGTTAGCAGGACGAGGATAGGTCTTCTTATTACCGTGAGTCATACCCATACCACCACCAATGGTGACATTATAACCAACAACCTTCTTGTTTTCATCAACAATAGCAATGTAACCCAAATCATGAGCATAGATATCAACATCGTTGTTGGGAGGAACAGCAATGACAATCTTGAATTTACGAGGGAGGTAAGTAGGACCATAAAGAGGCTCGTGGTCTTGGACAGCATTACCAGCAACCTGTTCATCAGCTAACCAGATTTCGTGATAAGCATTAGTCTTGGGAGCCAAATGTTCCATAATCTCATAACCGAATTGCTGAACCTGGTCATGGACTTCAGGGATCTCAGTGACAGGAGTGATCATAATGTTACGGTTGACATCACCACAAGCAGCCAAGGTACTCAAAAGAGAGTGGTTGATACCACGGATAGTAGTACGGAGGTTCTTCTTCAAAATACCGTGGAGCTGGAAGGCCTGACGAGTAGTCAATTTGATAGCACCATTAGCATACTTGTCAGCCAACTCATCCATAGCGAGCCACTGAGCAGGGGAAGAGACACCACCGGGCATACGAACACGAATCATGAAACTGAAAGCCTTCTCAAGACCCATCTTCTTGCGTTCCTCACGAATATCACGATCATCCTGACCATAAGAGCCATGGAACTTGAGCAATTTGCCGTTGATTTCACCAATAGCGCCAGTAGATTCATCCAAAAGGTCCTCAGTAATAGTACCACGGAGATAGTTGGAGTTAATCTTCATTTGATCATCAGTCAACTTGGGCTCATCATCTTCAGCACCAATATCCTTAACACCAAGAGCCTTCCAGAATTCAGGTTGCCAGACACCCAAAGCAGTCTCAAAACCATCAGCATCTTGATCATCACCCAAGCCCAACTCACAAAGACGAGTGGCACCCAATGTCTCCAACTTGGCATCAACCAGTTTACCGGGACGGTTATAAAAGATGGCATCCTCTTCACGGGGCCAGTAGTGGCTATCACCCATACCGAAGACAGCATAGTTAAGATCAGCAAGGTTGACATCACCAACGATCAAACCGTTCAATGCCTTCCAGAATTCACGACAGTTAGAAGGCATCTCACCTTGACCAGCAGTAGAAACAATGAAGACAACGTTGGTCTCATTGGCCAAATCTTGAACATCAGCATAATCATCCATAGCCATAAGCTTAACCTGGAGACCTCTGGACTTGGCACGAGTAGCAATCTTCTTGGCAACACCTTCGGCATTACCGTTATCGGAACCAAACATGACAGTCAAAGGAGGACCATTGGCACCACCCAAACCAGACAACAACTTGGCAAAATCTTCACGAGCCTTACGCTTCAATTCACCGTGTCTCTTTTGAACATCCTATTTAAATTGAATTATTAATAAATAAAATCACTACCTCCATGTTTTTTTTTTAAAAAAAAAAATACTTACAGTTTCCAAAGAACTGACCAAAAGTGTAGAGAGATCAGGGTTTTGAGCAACAATTTGAGAGAAGTGGTTCTCGCGTTCCAAGAACTTTTCAAGATCCTTCTTAATACGCTGGGAATCCAAAGTGAAAGCTTCCTTACCCTCCAATTCCAAAGCAGGGTTCCAACGGTACAAAGGCCAAGAACCATTATCAATAGAGACCTTGGTTTCCTTCAAGGTAAAGACAGGATCAAGCTGATCAGTAGGCTGGGGCAAGTAGGCCAAGACAATAGAAGGACCATTGTAAGCATCAGCCTCCATCAAAGCATGAAGAACACCAGTGTATGAAGAGTAGACAGCAACAGAGGCAACGTAGACACTACCAAAGTTCATGGCATAGAGACCAACATCCTTCTTGCGCTGTTCACGAGCAATTTCTGATGAATAAGGCAAAGTTTCAACAATCAACATGTTGACATTTTCACCCTGAGAAATGACGTGATGAACACCGGACTGACCCAAATCATAAGCCCAGCTGTCGGAACCAATCAACCAGTTAGACTTGGAGACCAAGAGATCCTTGTTCTTGACGACATATTCATCAGTAACAGTAGCAAGAACAGCCTGAGCAGCCTTCTCGACAGCCTTGGCATTAGATTTATCAGACTTGACAGTAAGCAACCACTGAGAAAGAGCCTTGTAAGCCTCACCTTCGATCTTGTTGCCCTTGACAAGAGCCTCAACACCATCAATGAAGCGAGCACGTTCCTGGACCTTGTTTACAATCTTACCATAACCAAATTCAGGAGCAGCAGCATTGGGGTTTTGCTCATCACGAGACCAAATAGAAGCGCTGTTGACGGCATTAGCAATTTCAAGGCGATCCTGGAAGACTTGATCCAACATCTTGATATAAGGAGTCTCAACAGCAATACTGGTAGCAGCAACGGGAGCAGCAGCAGTAGCAGCAGACTCACCAGTCAATTTAGCAGCAGCTGTGGCATCAGGAACAACTGAGAAACCAGCATCTGTCTTCTCTAAACGAACAGTCTTACCGTTAGCAATAAGACTGGGAAGAAGAGAACCAGCAACGGATGAAACACGGACATGAGAAACAGCTTCATTCTTGACCTGGATGGTATAAACCTGAGCATATTTACCAGCAGCAACAGCAGCCTCACCATATTGAATAGCCAAAGCCTCATTACCGACAACAACAAACTCCTCAGTCTTTTCAGAGACAACTTCCAATTCTTCCTCAATAGCCAAATCAGAAACAGCAAACTTACGTTGGAAATCGGACTTGGTAAGCTCCTTCAAAACAGCAGCAACCTGCGAAGGAGTGAAATCATTTGAATTGACACCATATTGACCACTGATAATCTCAACATCGTTATCCTCGGCAGTCTGGTATGCGGCAGCAACATCCAAGAAAAGAGGATTCCAAGTAGAAGTAAAATCTTGACAAGGTTCAAGCACAGCTACACGCTGAATGGTGGAGGGAAGAGCAGCCAAAAAGTCGGTGTCTGACCAAGGTCTGTAAAGACGAGCCTTAAGAACACCCACCTTGGCATCCTTATCCTTATTACGAACGGCATCCACAGACTTCTCTACAACAGTGGCGCCAGCACCCATAGCAATGATGGCTCTTTCAGCTTCGGCATGACCGCTGTATTCCAAAGGAGCGTATTGACGGCCAGTCAAAGAAGCAAACTGTACCATGGCTTCTTGAACAGCGGCATATACGTCTACCTGACTCTCACCCTCCTGTTGCTTTTGTTTATATTGGAGATAGGCAGTCTGATTGGGCTGAGCGGGCTCAATTGACTTGAAACGTTCCAAATCCTCGGCTGATACGAGTTGTGTGAGAATAGAAGCATCGACTTGCTCGACGGTGGCGTATTCGTTGGCGATACGCTTGGAATCGAAAAAGTGAAGGATGGGTGTTGAAGTCTTGATGGCAACAACGTGAGCAACCACAGCAAGATCATAGGCTTCTTGAACAGTAGAAGAACTCAAAAGAGTCAATCCACTCTGACGGACTGCCATCACGTTGGAGAAATCAGCAAAAGATTGCTGGCTGTTTTCGGCAGAGACGTGAAGAACGACGCCAGACTTTTCGGCTGCCAACTTGTAAAGGTGAGGAATAGCGGCAATCAATCCATCGGCTGACAAAAGTGCTGAGGCGTGTGTGCGTGAATGAAGGCGAGAAGCCAAATCTTGTGTCAAGACAGTTTGGCCAGTTGTCTTGTCCCAGATATTGGTGCTAGGATTGATGATTGGCTTGTATGTATAGATATGTTCACTCAAAGCTTGAGCGGCCTTGATGGCAGCATTTTCACCGTTTAATAACTGAGTCATGCTATTTTTTAGAGAAGGGGGGGTTTATTTTCTATTTACAGCAAGTTTATAAAATAACAACAAAAAAGAAAAAAAAAGAATAAAGAATTGATTGAATTAAATAGTATATTTTATAGTATCCCCTGGAATCCATACAACTTTGTTTTGCTGTATTTGCGAACATTGCGTCTTCTAGCACACAATTTTCCACAAATTTTATTGGTTCAATAAACTCCGGACAAATCTCATCATTTACTGCATTTGGCACTCATATCCCCACAGAAGTATATCTTATATATTGCCCTCTTTATTTACTCTCTCTCTCTTTATAATGAATTTAAATAAAACTATTGTATTGAGTCACAATTTGAATCATGTTTGCTACTTGCAATTAAAACGGCCGATGCCAATTTTTGTTTTTTTGTATCATTTCACTGCTATTTTTTGATTTGATAAAGTGACTCATTAAAATCCATCAAATTAGCAATACCTTTATAGGGTCACACAATAGTTTCGATTACAAATAATTCAACTTGTATGATTGGCCCGTACGCACGTGATTTTTAAAATGTCAATCAAGATGTAAAGTTTTTTCTTTGATTCTATTTTATTGGTAAAATGCATGAACAGAATGGTTTGCTTTTTTATTAAGTACTATTAAATATTTAAGTGACATTTTTTTTTATCATGTTGTTAAAAGAAAGAAATTTTTTAAAAAAAGGGTATCAACGAACAGCAACAGGTTCTTCAAATAGCATGATGCTACTTCCGCTACTACTGGTAGTCATGTAGCTTTTGCGATTCTGTTCCACTGGATTCAGCGGATTTTCGGAGATGGTAGGTCTGTGTGCCATATATCCACCTTTTCCAACCAAATCTAATATATCGAGTAAAGTGTGGTATAGATATTTAAATGCCCAAATGCTGCCTCGTACGCGCCGAATATCCACGACATACAATCCAGGTAGATTTTCGATTTTTGCCAATTCCACAGTAAATCGTACTTCATCGCCTGAGTCAATACTTTGCTCTCCGTAAATGGTTTCTCCCGTAACTGATGGCTTTTGGAAATCAGGATGGACATCTGGTGTGGACTTGTTGAACAAGTTTTTGAAAGGTACAGAAGTGCTGATCTTTCGACTTCGCTCTGATTTTGACAACGGTTGATTTGAATTGCGTTTGGGTCGTGTGCATTTCAATTTAAAGTCGCTGTGTCTCTTTGCATCGATGCCCATCATAGCCAAGGCGTTTCTAATGGCTACAAGTACTTCATTAGGTGGCCGTGAAGTCAGTGTGTCTTGATCGACAGCACCGCGGTGAAGACGGAGTTTTGCGTCATTGTAATCAGCAGCATAAGATCCAAATGGTTTTCCGATAGGCATTGCACGAACTGGATTGGGTAAGGCACTTACAGGCCGCTCAGGGTATCTGTTTTCTTGAGAGTTGTTGTTGTTGTTGCTATTAACATTATAATTTTCGTGTACTACGCGTCGTGTGCCTGTAAATAAAATAAAACAAATTAGATGTAAACAAATAAATAAAATAAGTAAATAAAAAAAAAAATTACTTTGTGAAGGTTTACGTTTAAACCAGTCCATCAATTTCTGACCCTTTGTACGGTTCTGTTTATCGAAAGGACTTGTTTTTCCATTTGCAGTTGAAATGACAGTTTGTTCGGAAACAGAAGGAAGGATAGAAAGTTCCTGAGGTTTTTTAGAGTGCGTTTCACTGATGGTTCGGTCACGGCGTGCCTTTGGCTGTACGCTGGCTGATTTTGTACGTACAAAAGGAGAAGATATGCGGTTATGTTGTGGAGTAGATGACGATTGCTGGTTGGTAAATGGGACACGACGTGAAGTTGCAGAAACGTGACGCTGAACGGTCGAAAAAAATTTTGCTTGTAAAAATGACGCTGGTGCATCGCCTTTTGATGTTGACGTTGATGATGGTGGAGGAGGAGGAGTTTCCACTTTCTCCGAGTCTAATACAGAAGAAGAGCTGTTTTCATCCTGTTCCAATAAAGGAACTTGATCCTTTTTGTCGCTGGTAACACTGTCGTGTTGAGGCACTGAAGCATCCCGAGGTTCCGGTTCTTTAGGCACTGTAGGAACGGGTGAATCATACCGAGAATCTGAATGCACCACATGATTCGGCGTCCAAAACAAGACATTCTCACAGGCTTCTGTTTCAAGTTGATGAATCGATTTACAAAGTAGATTAGAGTACTCGCTGAGCCAAGGGTGATTCAAAATAACATCCATATTGCAGCGTTTTGTGGGATCAGGAACAAGCATACGACGAAGTAAATCCTTTGCATTAGGGCTCATATTTTTCGGTAATTCAAGTGGGGTATTTAGAATATATTTGTACAACAAATTAATATTAGCACCTTGAGGATTGCTGGGATCATCGTCAAATGGCAAATAACCACAAAGCATAGCAAACAAAATAACACCGCATGACCAAATATCAACAGCAGTACCTACATACTGGTTATCATCGCTAATAACTAGTTCTGGTGCAGCATAGCAAGGAGATCCACAGGAAGTAGCCATAAGATCGGTTGTCTCTACATCAAATCGATTGGCAAATCCAAAATCAGTAATGACAATATCACGGTCCTTGCTCAATAGCAGATTCTCCTTTTTTAGAGTATGAATGTTAGACACAAAAATATTCTTTTTAAAAAAAAAAAATAGAAAAAAAAAGGCACAGGACCATATCCTTACCAATTTAAGATCTCGGTGAACAATGTGCTTCTGGTGCATGTAATGTACTCCACTAATCAACTGAGCGAACAACCGTTTAGCTTCATTTTCTGGTAGGTAACGATGTTTTAAAATATAATTAAACAACTCTCCACCTAATGAAATGAATCACAATTATGTTGGTATTTTTTTTTTACAGTATTTACTATGTATTTATTTCTTTTTAAAAAAAAATTCTACTTGCCTATAGCGCGTTCCATTACAATACCAATATAAGTTTGAACATCAAGTACTTCGAAGAGTTTGACGATGTATGGATGACGGACGGTCTAACATTTTAAAAATAAGATTAAAACTCAGAACTAAACACAACATTCAAAGTTTCTTTTTTTTTTCTTTTTTTTTACTTTTAATACGGAGATCTCTCTTTCAAGTTTTGTTGTAAGTGATGCCATTCTAATATGGTCTTTTCTCATGATTTTGATTGCAACCTAATAAATATGAAATAAACAAAAGAGGCAAGTCAATATACAGGATTAGGTATTCATATATTAAATATAGCGTCATATAACCTCTTGATTTGTATCTACATGCACACCTGACTTGACTTTGGCAAACTCTCCTTCTCCCAATGAATGCAATAATAGATAGTGTCCAAAATAAGACGGTTTAGGGTTTTTTGGGTGATAACCGTAGCGTTTATAGATTTCTTGATACCACATCAAATTGGTTTGAGTGGAGGATTGTCGTCTATGATATTCTAGTTCGCTGGGTACTGCCATCACGGAATAGGCACGTTGATGA
>VCJM01001664.1:52690-65977 GCA_024139495.1 Backusella sp. ASU-2019c | reverse complement strand
AAAAAAAAAAAGTAAAAAAAAACATAGCGGAGATAAAATAGGTATTCGTGTGGGGAAAAAACAATAAAGTGATCATGCAGACCTTTACTTCCATGTTTAGTATAATAGAAAGGGGAAAAGTGTCACAAAACTAATTTACTTTTGCGATTTTTTCACATCGCTCTAATACAATACCACAGACCCCTCTTTATTTCCTTTATAATCCAGATGTCCTTTTACTTTTGTTACCTTTTCAATTATTGGATTTAAAGAATGAAAGCCGTTTTTATTGCGGACGGGGGCTTTTTTTTTAAAAAAAAAGAAAAGAAAAGAAAAAGGACAATATCACAAATATCAATTGCTGATATTTGAATACTCTAAAAAAATACTTGAAACTAAGCCCTTAGAACAACGGTTTTTGAAAAGATTACTCTGTATCAACAAAAGATCTTTTATTTTAATACTATAGCTCGATATGGCCTTGAATCTGACATAATAGTTTCCTACACTCGTAAATTAAGATTGTTCCCACTGATTTTTTTTTTTTTAACTATTTTATCTTGTTTGTTGTATTAACCATATTCATCATCTGATATGTTTATACTTTATTCTATGGAGATGAATGGCATTATGTTAATTAAGTTATATAGTCTGATTCATCTATTCGAGCCGTTTCATCTATTTTTTTTTTATGTTTGAAAACCTTGATCAATTTTTTAATATGTATAAATACAATCCTAACTTTCTGGGCCAATTAATTCCAAATACTCGTTTGTGTTTATATTGTCAATAGTTTTTTTTTTCTTTCCTTTTATATTAACGGTCATGTAACTTTATTTACCAAATAATCGTCATTTTCCCGCCTGCCATTTAATCGATTATTTGTATTATTCATAGCATCATAGTCTTGAATAGTATTAATCTTTCCAAGAGCTTACATCTACAGACTTACAACTATATACATGGATATGCTTAGTTCTATTTTTGCTATTTTGCTGTACGATTAGATACCAATGGCAGATACCATGCTGCCATCACTGACTGTACCCCTTATATTCTAACGTCAGTAAAGCGTAATAAAGTTGCCTTATAAACATACTAACCGGTTCAGATGAAGAAAAACCATTCATTATGTAGATAGTAACTCACCTTTTAAAACGTATAATGACAGCAGGATATATGTATAAAAAAGAATAGTTTTAAAAGGCTCATTTTTGCATATAAGGTTTAGTATATTTCTTTTGCATGAGTTTTGATACAGCTCTTGGTTCATGCACTACTCTTGCATATTTCATGTACACTTTGTTTTTTTTTTTATGATAATGAAGATGAAAATGATAATGATCAAGCGAAACTGCTTTATCAAATTGTTATTATTGTATTTTGTTTGAATTTTAAATAAGCCTATACTTGAAAGAAAGAAACAATAGCCATTTGGGCGCTTAGTAAAAATTTTGATTACTATTATGAATATAGAAATAGTGGACATAATAAGATCTTGTTTATTTTCTCACACAGGAAAAAGTCTTTATATAAATACTTTGATATATTCGGTCTTGCCATTTTAGATTATACAAGGTATATATCTTTTACCGCAGCCCATTTAAATCTATTCATTCCCAGGAGTATAGGCTTACGGTTATCGATAAAAATGAACTATCTTAATTAATAAATATAAAAAAAGTAAAGATATGCATGTGTGTTTCAATAAACATAATTGAATGTAACAAAGGTCAACATATATAGTTGTATGGTGTGATTATTACCTTTGTGGATTAAAAATAAATTGACCAAATGACCTTTTTTTTTGTTGTTCTTCTGGTCCTTATTTTCTATCTATTGGTCACAATTTAAGTTATTATCACCCAAAGTGTACCTTCCATTCATAACTTTAACTCTACTCTACTTTTCTGTTCTTTATATCTTGCTTGATTTTATATTTTCTGTGTTGTTTAAAAATAGTACAATGCGAAAAAATAGTAATACAAAGACTAAATTTAGAGCATATATATAGAAATATTTCATATTTGTAAAGCTAATTTACTCAAATGTTGAGTTCTTTTCATAAAAAAGAGAAGGTCTAGATCTCAAATATATACCAATTTACCAACATAGCAATTATATATATGGAGAGCGATACAGCAACTATATGCTTAAATAAATGAATCGTTACTCTAATGAAATTGAATTATAAACTTCATTTTGGCGGCTTGTTCTGAAACAAATCATATTTTAGTTGATCAAATTCAATGTGGTTTAAATTTTCAGCCATGGACAGTGTAGCGATAATTGTCTTGCCACAAACCGGAAAAGTAATTTTTATGAGACTAATTTATTATATTAGTGCTAATATTTATAAGTTATTCCGGATGAATTACGGATCCCGTTTAACATGGACTATATTCTAAGGGTGGGATTTACTTTGAAATTGCCAATTCCTTTTCAAGTATTCTACAATATATATAAACAAACATAAAAGCAAAGTTTTTGATTTGTTAAATATCCAAGCCAAAAAAACAAGTGGGAGATTAAATAGGATACTCAGAAATGTTGACCATCAGCGACAAGATGAAAGATTATAAATATTAATTTTTCATTCTATGAAATCTCAAGAAGAACGATTACTTTGCTATAATAAGCAATCTTTGGTACTATTGTGTACCATCACACCAGAAAGAACCAAATACTTTGAGTGAAAGACCATTGTCCAATGAAAAATTTAATGATCAACAGGATATGCTTTATCCTCCTACCTCCCCAAAGTCATTCAGAATTAGTCGAGGATAAACTCAAAAACAAACTAGGATATAATTCAAAATCCAAGCCACCATATTTAATAGAATAACATAAGCGCACATAAGCGAGAAAACGTATGGTACCTTTGTTTTTATATTAGTGAGGAAGCTACTAGTTAAATTCCTTCTAATGAAGGAAGGTTAAGGGAAGCAAACCAATTTTAAAGAGGAAAATTATTGGTTCAAACTATCAAAAGGACCATAGTAGTAATAAATTCACCACACTATGATGAACTACACTATTCATAAACAGGGCAGTTCATCTTGATGAGGAAAAACAATTCCAAGACATCATTCTATGATAAAGACAAGATAACGAAGGAATATCAAAGTATTGGAAGATGGTTTATTATGTCATTTATATCTATATTTATTATGAATTGCGCGCTCAAAAATATCAAATCTATCTGAGTTATATGTCTTTTACTTTTATACACAACTGTTTTTGTCCTTGATGATGCTTTTATATACTTGACATCAACTCTTGTCTCTGTCACTTATAAAGTTTGTAATTTTGACCATAAATATTTTCAGTGACCCAAACACGTGACAGTTTTTTTTATTATTATTATTGAAGTGAGAGCTAGAAAAAAAGTTTTCATTCAAGGGCGCGATAGCTTGGTGATATTTTTTCTTCCTTCTCTTTTCGTTTTTACGTAAAAAAAAATCATTGTAAGTGTTTTGTATTTCTTATAATAGTGAATACTTGTAAATGGGCTGTTTCTACTTGATGTCTTGATTATTAAAAAAGCACATTCGATGAATTATAACAATGATTAGAACAATGAGCTCTGAATTGGTTTGGCAAATCATCAAGAACAACAACTCTTTCCTTGTTAAGCGTCAAGGTGTTCAGTTCTCCTCTGAACCCAACAACTTGTTGAACGTCAACACCTACAAGCACTCTGGTCTTGCTAACTACAAGGTAAATATAAGTGGAAATATATGTTGGAAATCGATTATCAAGGAACAAATGTATCTTATAATATAATATAAATAGACTGTTGGTGTTAACTCTGCTGCTCGCGGTGTCCTTGTCACCTTGAAGAAGGCCGGTAAGCAACAGAACCCTGCTAAGGCCAAGAACGCTACTGTTATTGCCAAGTCCCGTCGCCAGACCTCCAAGTCTGTCGCCAACTTGGTTGCCCGTGCCACCAAGTACAGACCCGATCTCCGTGCTGTAAGTAGATAATGTGAGCATATAGTGTAGTATATCGATCATATTTACTAACCCGATTTTGTTATTAGGCTGCTGTTGCCCGTGCTTCTGCCATCATCTCCACCCAACAGCCCAAGAAGGTACAGAAGGCTAAGGAGGCCAAGGGTCCCCGTGCTCAGAAGAAGCTTTAAATTGATTGATTTTTGCTTTTCATAATAAAAACGCTTGTGTGCTGTTGATTCATTCCCTTTTTCGTCATTATCTGTTATATAAAAAAAAAAGTTGGAAGTGGAGATGAAATGAGTATGGTGGCTTAGACAAAAGTGACAAGAGTTTATTAGTAGAAAAAAAAATATTACAAATAGGAGAGAAAGAGATATGCAAAAAAATAAAGAATATGATTAATAAAAATAAAGATAAAGATTTTTTTCTATGTACTTTGCTGTAGTGATAAATATTTAGAATATACTAAGCATTTGTAAGAATAAGTGATAAAACCTTTTTAGTGTGTAGTTGTAGGTGTATGTGTGTGTGTGTGTGATATGAAGGGGTAGCTTTTTCTTTACGAGTGTTTCTTACTACCAAATTTTACATGATCCATCAAGTAATGATATGCCAAACGACCATACTGAGAATCTTTAAAGTGTAGTAATAGTAGCCATGCCACCAAGTTGTTTGACAAAAAGTAAATCCAGTGGGTGTACTTTATACCGTATAAAAATGCATAGATTACAATATAGTACATTTGGAGATATGTCGATATAGACCAAAACCTACAAAGTCATTAGTATTACTATCCTTCTAAATATTAACTTGTATCAAATGTATAAAAAACATACTTGTTTCTTTGTCGTGGCAACATCTTTCGATTGCTAGTAAGTAATTCTACATAAATCATAAAAGGGGCGATGGCCAATATACTATGGTCCGATGAGAATGGCACAAACCAATGGACAGATATGTTACGAATCCAAACTAGTAATATGGGTACATTAAAAGGCAGTAAGGTAAAGAAGAGTAGTAAAATTGTTTGCATGTAGTTGTATCTATTCGCTCTCTTTTGATCGATTCTATTTGACTTTTATATAAAAAGGGTTAATAACAAAAAACATACATATAATAAATATTATAATTATAATCTCATAGAAAATATATTCACACTTACACGAATCCACGTACGCGACATTGCTCTAACACAAGTAACAATATGAACCAAAAATGCTACAATAAACACAAACTGGTACGGTATAAAAGTGGCGACTAACATAAACAAAACAAAGGTGGTTATTGCACGTCTTTGAATCTGTTGGTATCTTGTTTCTTGGTGCCGTGATATAAACCACCAAGCCTGGAAAGTACAGCACTGTCTCGACAGGAAAGACGAAGTATGTGCACAGATAAAGATGAATACTTCCACAAAAAGCCAAAGTAGACTGACAATGCCAACACTCATGCTTATTCCAGCGAGCGGAAGCCACCAGAAGAACGAATCAGTATTGCCTGTCATCACATCCTGCCATGCAATCCGAGTAGATGGCAAATACCACAAGTCATCGAATGTGTATATAGTAGAGGGTGATGCACACTGTAAAATGCTACAAATAGTTACACAAATCATGACAACTGGTAAAATACGACGGAAACAATAGGACAACCCTTGGCCAAAATGAGGGAAGATGCCTACAGAATAATAATAAACATCATTTAAAACGTTGACGGGTTAGTACATATGTATATATAAAGGATTCAATATGCATTCACCTGTATCGTTGTAACATTTAATCTGGGATATAAACACAATCATGACAATAATAAAAGAAAATGTAGCCAACATGATACCATTTCTAAAACCCAATCTGCCTGCACTTCCATACCAATCAATGTGTAAATCAAATTGTAATGGCTCAGGACAAGTAGGATCCATCCACACCTGAAATGAAAGCCCATTTTGATCGGCATCGCGCGATGTGCTCACCATGGAAGAAAAAGCAGTGCGCCCATGAATCGATACTTCTGTCTCATCATCGTTATTAGCCAAATTGACGTAAAATTTGGACTCATGCATGGTCGAAATAGATTGACGTAAAAATGGAGTAAAGTGGTTAACATATGCACGGCAATTAGGTCGTGATACTTTGAGATGATAGGCCAAAATGGGACTTTCAATGGCAGGAATTCGAATGGAGGTAAAAAGTCCAGGACCTGTTTTTACATGTACTCCTTCAAGTGCAATAGCTAGAAATGTAAAATTAGAACCAGTCCATGTTATCAGCAAGATATAATTATTTTGTCTTAGTCGGATAGCACAAAAAAAAGGACTTACATAGCATTGATTGTCTTAGTACTTGACTATTGGTTTGAGATCTAAAAGGCTCGAGAATCAAAAATCCTGGTGGTCCACCTTTATCAATAACTGCCAAATAACTGTAGGATCCCATTTCACTAAACTCGATGCTTGCAAAAGAAAACGTATTTCCTGAGAATGGGTAAATGTCCTTTTTGGTAGATGCAGGAATAGGTACTGTGACCGAATTCGAAGATCGACATGTCACACGAGTTGTATTGTTGTTACTGTCGCTGTAATGATCATTTAATTTTGAGCATAACAGTAACTCAAATCGCCCATCAATTCCGATCACTTGATCAGATAACACCGAAAATGCATCTGCATTGGCCACTGTTGGTACAAGAATTGTTCTCACAATAGGTTCATCTCCAATCACCAACCTCTCTCCAGGTCTCAACACAAGGCTATCTGTCTCATGTAAACTAAGAATAGTGCGATTACCTATTACAAAAATAATAATATATTAGAACTGGGTTTAAATATCCTTAATTATGATGATTAAAATGAGTAACCACCAAAACCCAAAAATAAACCACAAACCTAATTGAAGATCGGAGCCATCACCTTTGCGATCTTCCAGCCCACTCAAGAAAGCGTGTCTCATAATCTTCATCCTCTCTTCCAACGACTTCGTTTGTGATCCACGACGCACATCGACAATATTAAGTAGTGTCTTTGAAATGACTTTGACAAGCTGATTACATGTCAAAATAGAAACATGATCAGCACCTGTCCATACACCAGGTACGGCAGTTGAGAAAACGGTGAAGCCATGTGTGGCTGGTACAATAGAACCCATATTTGTTGAATCTGAACAAACTGTATTATCAAGAGTACCACCTGCTAATGAAATAATGGATATGTCTCGGAGCGATTTTACACTATTATTTGGATCTGTTGGACGATAGTAGTGACTGTGATATTTACTCTCAACATCTGTTTCCATAACATGTTTCGAAAACCCATTCTGCCAAAACTTATTGATGTTGTCGTATATTTGTGACACTTTCCAATCGAATGGAGCAGGGGGTAGCATGTGAGGTGTTGACATGGTGATGATAGTATTGATCGTACCGTGTTGGTAGTTGGACATGGAAAACATGGTACGTGCCACAATACCTCCCATTGAATGCCCAAGAATGATTACTGAGGTCGGATCCGGCAGATTGGCATTTTCCGTATAGTCCAACTTTCGTGCTTGCGGATAAAGTTTTAAAATATAATCTACAGCATCGTTGAGATATTCCGCTTGCTCGAGTATTGATTGACCATGAAGTGCTGAAAACTCTTCATGAAAGTCGACTATATTTATTTATTATTAATAAATCTATTATTTATTGATACTTTACTGGAGTAATAAAACTAATATATTTGCAATATAGTGCAATAGAGTGGTAATATAATGTTTATGTTTACTTGCCTGTGAAAAAATCCAAATTTCTTATGCCTTGATTCCACTTTTCGACATTGCGAGCATAGTGTCGATAGTGATGAAATGTAGCTTCAGCTGCCAACGAGCGAACTTGTTTATAACTACCAGCATGACCGTGTATAAACAATACCGGAACACCAGAAGGCTTTTTGTTGTTTTATAGTAACGATAACAATAATAAGTTGGATAAACAAATAGATGGTTGAGTAAAATGCATACAAAAAAAACAAACTATGATTATTCTTTTTTGTTACCTGATCAGTAGAATCTACACCTTTTTCTCGATAAAGATACAGGGCATATTTTCCTGCAAATCTAGTCATTTCACTATCGAATCCCGTCTGTTTAATATATTGAGGTCTCATATAGCTTGTTTGACAACCAGAAGTGTCTTTTTGATAATGTAAGAACGAGTCGAGCATAACCGCAATGGAGCCAATCGAGAACATGATCCAAAGAAAAATCATTAGTCTACTACAGCGTACCAATCGATAGAGATGAGGTAAAGTTGTAATTCGACCGTTTGAATTTGGCGATGGAGGAGCCGATTCAGGTGAAGAGTTACGACCAGAGGTATATTGATGCTGGTCATCTTGGTGTGATGAGGACATCAAATTCAATGAAGAAGGGGTTCGATCGATCTTTAAAAGAGGTGTTGGTAAACATTTTTCGTTGATATCGTCAAGTGGTCCTCCTCCAAATTGCTGTGTGTTTGTGTCATTCATTTATGAGTGAGTTGGTTGGTTGCTAGGCTACAGCAAAATAATGTATAAATTTACTGTTATTTTTTAATGATGGTTGTTATGGTGATGATCGATGGCTTTTTGTTTTTATTTATTATTAATATTATTGTTATACAAAGTAGATATATTATATATATAAGAAAGAAATGATACACTCCACAACAACAGCAGCAACAACAACAGCCATAAACACACACTAACAAAAGAAAATAAAAATGAATAAAAAGAGAAAGCGAAAAAAAAAGGTTTCGATTTTATTTTTGAACTCGTGCGCCATTTAAAAAAGCCGGTATTAACGTGCGGAGAGTCCAACTTGCACACAGTCTTTATATAAGGTGACAAGTATACCAATACAAACCATTCTTTTGCTCTCTTATTTGTCTTTTCAATATAATAGCAGTGATAACTACTTTATACTTATCTAAGAATATAAATGTTTAAAAAGGGAGAGTCAATTTCAAATGAAGCCTTTATTCCAGCCATACCACATTGGCCATAGAAATAATTACTATATGTTCTCATATGGAAATGCCACATATATAACTTACAAATAATCATGAGTGTAAAGACTATAATTTATTCTTATGCCTTTCATACATACAGACTCTCTCTCTCTCTCTCTCACTATTGGAAAAATTATCCCATAGTTTTTACTGTCCTAGGAATCTCCATTGACTGTCCCAGAGTCGTACAGAATGTGTCTTGAAAAGTTGCTGTGATTGTCCTAGATAAAAAAAATCGAAAATTCCTCATAGTGCCTCTAATTCTGATCTTTTAAGTCTTTTCAAAAAACGTTTACTAAAATCAGCTTAGAAGAGAAAGTTTACATAAAAAATAGAATTATAACTATGACTCTTTTATGACGACCACTCCCCTATCGTTCGGGCAAACTTTTACTCTTCTTCTTCTTGCAATTATAGAACACTCAAACTGATTTGTTTTTCAATATTATTCAAAATGAAAATATAATATACAATAAAGTAGACCGGACTGTTGCTACCTTTAACTGTTAGGTTAGTGAACAATTTGGATCAGTAAATATCTATAGTAAATATTAGACCAGTTAGAGATATTGACAGTCACTCCAGAAGGGTATTTACAGAGAAAAATAAAAATGAAAATGCTGAATCTAAATAAGAAAGGAATATGAATTGATCCCTACGAGGATAACTAGACCCAAGTCTAGCGAACACCACCAATTCAAATAGCCAGCTATTCAATAATTGTTTTATGAATAAGTATTCGTTTTACTTTGATAAAAGAGAGTCATTACACACATCCTCTCATTGTTCATGAACTCTTATTATCTGGGTTTTCTGGGGGATAGGAGCATAACTTTCATATCAAATTGCTCATTGCCGGGGAAAAAAATGCCTTTGGAACTGGGACAAGGGCATCAAGTTACTCAACACAGCAGAGATTTTCTTGTGATATTCAGCCTTGAGTTAATTGGCGTGAAGAGTCTCTTTGGTTTATGAATACTAGTACACCCTTTCAGAATCAATAAAAAAGACTACCTTGAAAAACGTTGCAACATTGAGGCATCAGACTATAAAATCTAACCTTAAAGAAGTATTACATGAATATAGAAATAACATCAAAACAGAAAATCGGAGCATCTATATACGTATGTGTATATATTGATAAGAAAATGATAACAAACTACCTAATAGTTACACCTCGTTTTCACCTTTCGTAAAAACCTGAAAAGAGTTGTTTCTATATATAAACTTAAGGCTCTTTTAAATCGCAGAAGGTTTATTCTATGACAAATTAAGTATTTTAACCAAATAAAGTTATAAATGTAATAAAATTTTTTTTTTTTGAATATTAATCTCGGGTTTACACTTCTTTTAACCGTGGGGGGGAGCTTTCTTTTGTCGGAAAAAAACCCTTTTTCTGCTAAAAGATAGTCAAAATTCTCCCATTGGCTAAGCCCTTACAGACATTAAAAGAATTTTTTTTTATTTTTATTAAATACGAGTTCCTTAAAGTCATCTATTTTTCTATCTTTTCCAGTTATTCAATACTATTTATTTATTATTACACATACTATAAAATGTCACAACCTAATTATTTGGATAATGTAATGTCTCGCTTTGGACATCACCTCTCACCTCATCAAAGAACCAATATATCACACTCGATGGTACCTACTCTTCAATCTGCCACGCCTGCTGGCTACTCTTCTGTTGTAAAGAATGGTAAAGTCGTCTCTGGTCCGACTTTGGTTTCATCGCCGTCTATTATTGTCGATGGAGAATACAAAAACCATCAATATTTGAAAGAAGGAAACTAGATTACACCTTCGATAAGAAACAAATTCACCTCCTTGTCTTGGCATAAATTATTTCGATTATACTGTAACAAAAAATATACCCCAAATGATAAATATATAAATAAAAGAATAGATGCTTCTTTAACTCTATATTTACAAACAATATTTCTTGTATGTATTTAATCGAGCACGACGTCTGGTTACACGAATGAACTTTAGATCCAGGCAAATACGCTGGTAGTAAAACATCTTTAAGAATTTTTGTTTGATTGTATAAACTTCATATTTTATGATATTCAGCACAGTACCTAAATGGTACAACCTCTTATCCGAAATACTACCAACCTATAAAATAAAATAGACAAATATATGAGATGGTATTATTAGTGATATGGTATACATGTTTCGGTTTTAAACGATGCTTTCTTTATTGTTTACTATATTTTCATTGCCAACAATGATTATTAATTGTAAAATGTACGAAGATAGTTAATATACAGTAAATAGTGTTTTCCTTATGTTATTCGTAGTAGTAAAGAAAAGCTTCATATACACCTAGAATATATCGAAACATTATGACATACAATGGCACGATCAGCCAGTGGTTCCGAAAATATTAATAATAAGGTTAATCTCGATATCGGTCAATGGACTCAGTGCAAAAAAAAAAAACCTCTTTATATGATTGGAAAATAGTAAGAAAATAGAAACATTCTATGTTCAGCCCTTACTCTTGAAAATAAAAAATATCAAGCTATTAATTGTTGTCATTCTATGCACTCACTAACATGATATACATCAATAAACTAATTTCAATATTACGAAAGCCTTAAAAACATGGAATATATTTCATTATCTCCTCCTTAACTTTTGTTGTTAATATTACAACATGGTACCATTCACTCCTTCATGCATATTACCTTTCAATTAAGAGTGTCAATAGACAAGGCTTTATGTATATGCAACTCAATTTAAAATATATACAATTTATATTTATATTATTATTATTATTGCTATATTAAAAACATCATTTTGCTATGAAAGTAGAAAATATATAAAGTACACCATACATAATAATATAATATATTAAGTACTCCTCTTCTTCCTCCTCTTTATTTATTTCGTCTTAAATGAGTTGACTAAATTAAGGCTTAATTTTTATGACAATTTGACCACAAGTGCCGAACCTTTTCTATTTAATACAGCGAATGCCGGGCCGCACAGACAATCATTTTTGGAATATAATTAATAAACCTTATATGTTGTCCCTTTCTCTTTCATCATTGTCTATCCATCCATACTCATCCATCCATCATAATGGTAATAGTAATAATAAAAGCAAACCAAGTTAGCGTATTGACATCCTAAACTAAAATATATTGAATAGTCCAAGAAGGCTTCCAAGGTTACTAAAGCTCCCGTCGAAAAGGTTACTCTCGGCCCCCAAGTTCGTGAAGGCGAACTCGTCTTTGGCGTTGCTCATATCTTTGCTTCTTTTAACGATACTTTCGTTCATGTTACCGATCTTTCTGGTCGTGAAACTATCTCCCGTGTAACTGGTAAGTTTTATCTTTGATATACAAGGACATCCCTCACTTTTCTACACCTATTCTGCTTTGAGTCTTGGTTTTTGACCATAAACAAAGTAAGATAGTATGTTGGGAAGGCGAGGCTTGAGCGGCGTGTGGGATTTGAACCTTAAGAGTTGGACTGAGTGGTGAAAGACGCACTCCAGCTATATTTAAAGGAAAACTTCAATGAAATTGGTTCTCATCATCTTCCACATCCCCCTCCCCATGTACCTTTTTTGTGTTTTATATACTTTAGGTGGTATGAAGGTCAAGGCTGATCGTGATGAATCCTCTCCTTATGCTGCCATGTTGGCTGCTCAGGATGTTGCTGCCAAGTGCAAGGAACTCGGCATTAATGCTCTCCACGTCAAACTCAGAGCCACTGGTGGTACTGGCACCAAGACCCCTGGCCCTGGTGGACAAGCTGCTCTCCGTGCCCTTGCTCGTGCTGGTATGAGAATTGGCCGCATTGGTAAGTTTATTTCATGCATAATATATTTCATTTTTCTAATATGCTTTAAACAGAGGATGTCACTCCTATCCCTACTGACTCTACCCGTAGAAAGGGTGGTCGTCGTGGTCGTCGTCTCTAAGGGAGTACGCCACCTTCGTTGGTTTTCAGATCATTGCATTTTTCACTTCCCCTCTTCCAGCCTTTTATATATATATTCTCACTCTTAATAAATAAATCATTGTAAAATATAATTTAGGTAGTTGACTCATCTTCATAATATCTTGAAATATGGGAGGATAAAGTAGCTTTTCATAATTGTGCTATATAAGGTATTAGAGGCATAGTAGAATAGGCGTACGTATTTATTTATCTGCTTTATCGCTCAATGTATGCACATTAAAGACCAACGCGTGACCCGTTTACATCACTTGCTTCTTTAAAGACAAACACATGTGGTTATATATCAGAGTAGCATATATGTACATTTTTGTGTTTATAGCAACGTTTCCGTTAGCAGAAATGAACAAGC
>VCJM01001664.1:32045-47835 GCA_024139495.1 Backusella sp. ASU-2019c | reverse complement strand
TTTTTTTTTTTTTTTTTTTTTTTTTAAAAAAAAAATATACCTATAAAATAATAATGAGAATAATAGTAATTGTCTGATTGAGTTTTTCAAGCATTTACATGTCGCAAATACGGTCATTTTCAAGAAAATGAGAAAACATTTCAATTTTGGCAGAAAGCTGCAAATTTGCAATATATTTTTTAAAAATCCAAAAGCTGCTCCAGTTCTTGCTAGCTTTCTCCCCAGTGCATGGCTTAATGACGAAAGGTAAAGAAAAAAGCAGTCAGGTATTGTTTAAATTACAGAAAATGCAGTTTTTTTGCATTGTCCTGATGTAAAATTGAAAAAAAAAAAACAATAATGATATGTTATTTTTTTCATGAAGAATAAATAAACGAAAGAGAAGAAAACGAGATAATAAGATAAAGATATTTTTTGGCGAATTTTATTTTATTTTACACGAAATGCGCATGGTAGCACACGTTTTTGACAGGCGTGACAACGAAAGGGTGTAAGACGCGTTTAATTTTTTACAGAGTCTTCATTTGTTGGGGCGTTCTGAAGGAATTTCAAAAAACTGTGAATCAACTGCAATCTATCTCCGCCAAACAATTCAAACGAAAACTTTTTTTAAAAAAAAAATGGGTGTTCTACGATAGATAAAAGCGGGCGAGAGAGACGTGTGTTATTATGGTATATCTTCGCGTTATTCAGTAATATAATACGGTTTTCAAAGAGATAAACACATATTATTAATATCCATCATTGTTATCATAATAATGCATGTATTACGGCGAATCTGTGTTGGACCTTTCTGTTTTTGTAAACCTTGCCAGTTTTGATTTAAGTCACAACAATGTATTTTACTTTTATTGCAGTGCATTATTTATATCCCTGGTATATTTAAGCTGTATAAACAGATTTTATCAACTCATTTATGTATTCTCTTTATTAACACCACTTCGACAAAAAAATTTTTTTTTATTACATCAACGCAGACAATCTGGAACAAATAAATTAATTACAAAGCACTTGTTCATCTTTTTTAAAATAATTACTTTCCCGATAGTTGTAATAACAATGACAAAATAGTATCTTGAAACTGATTCAACTCATGCAAAATAAAAATCCCTAAAACCACGATTGGCGTATTCAAAAGGTGTTTTATAAAAGACAAAACTGGATCAAAAGATCAATTTGACTCTTCCTTATACCCCGAATAATAAAGATAAAGAATGAAAACAAAAAGCTTATTGGCTCCGTCTCAATATAACTTTTGTTTTTTGTAAAGATTTTTTTTTAAAAAAAAAACTCATACCGGAACCAATCTATTCAAAAAGATATAAAACGAGAATTGTAAAACCAAACACATTTTCTTCTTCTTCTTTTACTTTAACTTAATTAATTAATAATAAAGTAAGTGAATCCTTCTTGATAACTATTACCAGCTGTTTTCAACTATTTTGCTTATCCATTGCTATTTCTTTCATGTAGATATGGCTGACGAAGAACATACCTTTGAGTCCGTTGATGCCGGAGCTTCCAAGACCTACCCCATGCAGTGTTCTGCTTTGAGAAAGAATGGCCATGTTGTCATCAAGGGTAGACCTTGTAAGATCGTAGACATGTCTACCTCCAAGACTGGTAAGCACGGTCACGCCAAGGTTAACTTGGTTGGTATTGATATCTTCACTGGCAAGTAAGTATATTTTCCTATGTGTTTTATACGAAAAGATGATAAAAGTAAATTTACTCACCACACCGTTGTTTAATAGGAAGTACGAAGATCTCTCTCCCTCCACTCACAACATGGATGTCCCTAACGTCGTCCGTCAGGATTATGCACTTATTAACATTGATGATGGTTTCCTTTCTTTGATGCTCCAGGATGGTTCCACCAAGGATGATGTTAAGCTCCCCGAAGGTGAACTCGGTGAGAAGATGGAAGAGGCTTTTGAGAACGGCGATGAACTTATTGTTTCCGTTGTCTCTGCCATGGGTGAAGAGCACGCCTTGTCTTACAAGGAAGCTCCCAAGTCCTAAATTAATTCACAAGAATTCAATTTTTAGTGAAGCAAAACTTGATTTAATTGTTTTTTTTTATCATGTTGTGTATAGCTTATTTATCTAAACATGCTGTACTTTTTTTTTGTTTATCTATTGTCTTATATTTTTTCGCACATTGTAAAATTTTTTAATTCATTTACTCGCTTACCCTTGCTATCATTTAGAAAATAATAATAATAATAAATAAATAAATAAATGATATGGTTTTGTTATCCAAATAACAAATGCTTTTTCTGATTAAAACAATGCTTAAAAACAGATTTTGCTTCTTTTCCCCGGTGTAACCACCACTTTCTGTAGCACCATGTTACAGTACAGGGAACGATATGTGAATAACATAAATAGCCCAATTTCCGAATTTCATGGATCTCTTTTTCATTAGCAGAGCTTATAAGAAAGCCTGGGGATATGGAACCCCCGAAACAAAAATAGCCATGTAATTATTTTTCAATTGATTAAGCGCTGATGCACAGTCGGTTGAGATAATTGTATTCAAAACCTTAAATATAATGTAAAACCAAAACTTCATTTGCTTATATTAACTAACCTTTTCATATATAGCAAAAACTTTAATACTTGA
This sequence comes from Backusella sp. ASU-2019c, assembly GCA_024139495.1. Classification (NCBI taxonomy): domain Eukaryota; kingdom Fungi; phylum Mucoromycota; class Mucoromycetes; order Mucorales; family Backusellaceae; genus Backusella; species Backusella sp. ASU-2019c. The sequence goes on along the minus strand of VCJM01001664.1, from coordinate 45,209 downwards.
GCTGAATTATAATCGAGAGTCTCCTAAGTCCTCGCCATTCTTACAGCTAATAAATATATAAAAAATTGTAATGGGCTGCCAACAATGCTAAAAATCCCAAAACTATAATGATCAAATAGCTTTTTGTATCGCCAGACTGAAATAGGCTTTTTTTTTAAACATTGTGGCTTGAATATAGTGGGAACATTGTAAAGTATAAGTTTAAAGTATTGGAGAAAACGATAATGATCATTGGTCAAATCAGAGATATAAAAGAATCCTACGAAGAAGTAGGAGATCTTGAAAATTTATAATGTCATTTCAATCAATAAAAGTACTATTTATAAAATTGACACGTGTAAATCGATGTTCCTTGCTGTACTTAAAGGTTTGGTAACCTTATCTTGCTAAAAAAAAAGTATATCACAAACACTCAGAAATGCCATGGGATCCGTTATAAATGTTCAGAAAGGTGCTTATCAGATCATTACAGTGCTCAACCTTCACCGGAAAAATAAACTGAGACTAAAAAGGCCTGGTGAGGGCCTTCTTTGAGCGTTTACAATATGTTGCGCCTTTACGGTAGACTCGCCGACCTCTTATGAGCCTCAGTCATATTTATTGGAGTTCATGATCATCTTTTGAGGATCAATGAAGGCTATTAAGGAATAAATGTCATGTTTTTCGGATGTTAAAGGCCCCTTTGTATAAAATTTATCCTGTAGGATTTCCATATCTGAAGCGCCATGTGTACTCTTTTGGTCAAATAAGAGCGGAGAACAAATCAGCTAAAAGGTATGATGGTCAAGTTTGCATATCTAAAGGATTACTTCAATAAGTCAATGTTGAAGAGTCTAGGTATTTCAGCTCGGTATGTTGACTTCTTGCTGATGGTAATAATAAGTGATCAATCCATTTATTTTTCACAGTAAATGTATGTGTAGAAAAATTTGAAAGATGTTTTTTTCCAATAGAAGGGTTTTTTTCTTGTTAAAGTAGATAATGATAAGTAAAAAAGATAAATAATCACAGCGTATCAGTGTCCCTATTATATATTACATTCAATGAAGCATATCCTAGTTATATTTGATTATTCAAATTCTCTTTTTTTTTTTATTTTACTGAAAAAAAAAGTATTTTCTTTTTTACAACGAGTGTCCCAATTAGGAGATTTTATAAAATCTAAAATCTATTTTTTACCTTTCTTATCCTATGTGGATATATATGTTTATTTCGTCTGACATGAGGTACTCCTACATTATTATTGTTGTTATCAAAGCATTACTATCCTTTATAATATATATTTACTTCCATCAATGGACGAATGAAGCGCCAATTTATACTCGCACACTTTCTAGAGTATATTTTTAAACATCCATGCATAAGATTTAAACAACTAAACTGAAAGTCAACATATTTTTTTTAAAAGAAAAGAGAGAATGAATACAATTTTATTAGTTTACAGAAAAGCAAAGTATGGGTATAAATATTAAGCAAAAATGGAATTGCTAACAAGGGAATGACTGAGGTATAATTTTACATAAATAAGATAATTAAATGGATTTGAACTTCTATATGTTTAAGCATTTCAGCAAGCAACTGTCTTGTATGAATGAGAGCCTTTCATAACATGAAAATAACTTTCTTCATTTTCAAACTCTCTAGGATCGACGATATGAGACTCGGGAGCAGCAACGACCGGCATTGGTGGCAAATCCTTGTTAAGTTCTAAACAATCGACCGACTCACAAGATTCAAGGTTCTTTGAGCGATTCCAGAAAAAAAGACGGCTTGAAATAACCTTTGTGGGTGAAAGTGGTTCTATGGGTGAAAAAGATTCTGTAGGAGATAATGGTAGCTCTTTATCACAAGGAGATAGAGGGAGTTCTTTGTCATAGTTCGCTGTTCTATTGGCATGGGTATTTATTGTCTCCAGCGATTTACTGAAGTGGCGGACTCTTTTGGATGGTGGTGGAGAGGGGAGTGTAGTACTCGAAGCATTCTTTTTATTCTGTAGCCGAAACGAATGATCTGGTTCTGTTGAAATGTGAGGAACAGAGTTGTTTACATTTGAGTTATTAGAAAGTGCTGGAGTACTTTCTACAGGTAAATCTAAGCGCTCGAGCCATTTATCAAGAATGCTCTTTGACTGGGTTACATGTTTTTGAATATGGTCAACCCAAAGTTGGCGCTCTTCATCACTGCCTGCTTGAAGAAAATAATCGGGCCAGTTGTATTTTGTTTCATCGTCAGAAATAAGACAAAATGTGTAGGGTTTATTTTTCTTATCAACTGATAATCTAGCTTCGGCATTTGGTACAAGACTGTAATGATCAAGGGAGATGACGGCCAGTGTATTGTTATCAGTCTAAATTTAATATTAGTTTTTGCTCTAGAATATCTTGCTGTTTATTTAACTATTACCTTTGTTTTGTAATATCTAAGTTCATCATTGTGTAATACGAAGTATCTCTTCAACCAAGTTTTAGCTTTTCCATGCTTTTGCTTCATTAGCCATCCTTTAAGGCGAATTGCTTTTGGTGCTTCAGTGTTGTTTGAACTTTTAACTTTGGGTGTGTTGTTGTTATTGCTGATGTTGTTATTTGAAAGAAAGTTTGGCATTTTTGTAAAGATATGAAATAATAAGAAATAATGGTGATATTAAACTGTCAAAAGTAGAGATCTGAAATCCTTCTTTTATATACTTTTTTCAAGAAAATATTTTGTACTACAATTTGAGATAAGGTAACACTACAAAACACATTAAATCAAGAAATATCGTCATACATCCCCCTCATCACCCCCATTTTTGTTACACATACCCCCCTTTTTTCCTCCCCCTCCAGCACTGAGGATTGGTTACCGTTTTATATCCTTTTGAGGACCATGAGGATTCCTTCTATGGCAAAATAACAATTACTTTTTTCAAGTAATTCAAATGCCCTCTACAGCCCTTATTTTTATTATACAAGATCATATTAAGCATAATGAAACCTCTGGTGAGTTATTTTTTATTCATGGCGGCCCTGTGTGTAAGAGTTTGCATTTATTTACTTGCTGCATTCTCTCCGGAATAAACCAACCAAGAAGGAATGGCATAGTTGTTTTTTTCGATAAAAATCCCCTCTAGTGAAACCCAGATATTCCTTTATTATTTCTTCAACCAGCCTCTTAAAATGATACAATTGAACTTTAAATGTACTTTATTGATGAGTAAAAACAAAGCCCCACTTATATTAATTGTCAATTGTAGTTTTATTATGAAAATAGTTTACTTGTATAATAACAGGAAGCTCGTATTTTGAGCATATGAAATGGCATCAGAATTTGCATATCGGCGCAAATACACTTTAGGAAAGGCAGAAAACACCTAATTTTTCTCTTGATCTACAATACACTTGGATTTTCTGATCATCGCCCCCTCATCATAAAATAAATAAAATTTAGTAACATCTTAGCCATTTTCCTTTTTTAGCCATGCGTGCTTTCCTTTTTTGTAGCTCAATAGAGTTTCGTTATGTCAAAATTAAATGAACTTTATATCAATCCCGCAGTAACTGATGTTGAAGGTTAAAAAAAGAACTTTTGTTTTCATTATGAAAATGCTTATTTGTAAGCTATTATTATCTATCTATTTATTTTAATATTAAAAATAAATGAACAAAAAAAAATTCCGGTACTATCAAGAGTTGGATAAAAGTCCTTATTCGGCCCTCATTATTTCCTCTTTTCATTTTTTTGCCACGAGAATAAAATTTGAGCCATGCCAAATTGGTCTATCTGTTGAGTGCTAACAAAGAATACCATTCATCCTGCCCAGCATCTCACTACTCATTTGTCGATTTTAATCTATGCCTCTGAGTTGATTTTTGTTTTTTCTGATAAATCGACGATGAGCTGGCTAAAAACTCGATCTCTATGTTTTCAATATATTAGTCTCTCCCCCTCCCCCCAAAAAATAGATTTCTATCGATCAATGGAATTAATCGAAATGAAACTCAACATGATAACATATAATTGGAGTATCATTCGATCGAGAAATTCCTTAATGACATATATACATCTAGTCTTAAATACATCTATCATATTATTATTTCATTTATCCATGTAAACATAAAGAAGAGGATATATGTGTTTTCATTTCGCTATTTCGACTTATTTAGAAAAATGAAGTAAACTTCCAAAAACAAAGAATTGGTTATTCGCGCGAGAGGTACCATTCGTGTCACTATGCTAATTCTTTTTATTCTCATTTCCGTCAAGGTCAGAAACGGATATTTTTGGTTGATTTTGTGCTCACCTTAATTGCGCCCCTCAATGATTCTTGAATAAGGATTATCCTTTTACTTTTTTTTTATTTTTACTTTGTTAGAGCTTCAACCCGTGCATTTTCCTTTTTGGATGTCAAGTTATACATCCAATTGACTTTAAAGGAAAACGCTCGAATTCTCTCACATTTCAAGAGTACAATGCGGATTCTATGCTTATTTGTTAACTCCTTTAATCTTATTTTCTAATTTTCACGTAGTATAATCAACCTATTTTTTTAAAAAGAAAAAGTATCATATTCTCATATGAGAAGTAAATAATAAGAATAATTGACTATTTACCAATAATAAAGTCGTCAGCTGGATAATTAGTAAAGGATTGATGCTGATAACAAATGTCTGTTGATTTATTTACATAAATAGAGATGAAGCTTTACATTTAACGTTGAAAATTATGTCATCTGACTTTAAATATCCGAGCATCCAGAATTTTCTACTTACAACCACGCGATATGCCATTGAAAAAAAAAATGAAAAAAAAATAACTGTGTTTAAACCACAAGGTTCCTTAATGTTAAGTATGACATTGTATATTTTAAACAATTAAAAACATCTGTCTACAATAATACTTTACTTGAAGCAACTATGATTGGACTATTAAAAAATCTTAACATAAACCTTATTAAAAAAACAATAGTGTTAAACTGTCGCCGAAATGTATATGAATAATTGAAGGATTTACAATGGTATACATAAATCCATTTGAATGGTATATCTATATTTTTTTTTAATCTTATAATTACCCCCTCCCCAGTGTGTATAGATGCCTATAGAAAGAAAAGGGCCATAAAACATTTGACCATGCTAATATTGTGTAGTAGAAACTTGGCAAAGTATTTCAATTGCCCATTGTTTGATGGCACCACCTGGTCGAAAGTAGATAGTCATCCGAAAAACTCTATTCTTTATTCTCACCTCGATAAACCTCGGCGACTTACATATAAAGTAATTTTTATAACTTGATCTAATATTATTTTAGAAGGCACACGTACATTCAGATATTTAAAGGTGACTTAGTGGAATACTCCAAATAATATTGCATGTACTGACTTTTTCAGTTAGATTCCTTTTTTTAAAAAAAGAAAAAAAATAAAATGCTTTTTAAAACAACCAATAATGTTAATGTCCAGAATGCATGTAACCTGTTTTGAGAAATAAAGTATCCCGTGCACCAAAACAGTATGTAGTAGTCATTTACCCCAGTCTTGAGACAAAAATCTAAAAGATTGAAAATGAAATGTCATTACCACTTCTTAAAAAGTCAATGATTTTCTTCTTGATTTAAACATATTTACAAAAAAAGCAATTTAGAGTTTTCTTTATTATAACAGAACAATAAGAAAAGACATATATTCTTTTACTATATAATTTAACAGTAATAAGCTATACTTTGATTTTTTTCAGGTCCACTGTGGGTCTGGATGTAGTTTTCAAAAATACAATTTTTTTTAGTCACTTTCCAGACCGTAAAGTGTTCATCATTCAAGCATATGTTATTTGTGGTATGAATGCTCAATTTCACCATATAAAGTTTATCAACATTTATAGAACGCCACAACCTTAACCCACTTGTGATACAAATAATAGATTATCAATGAGTTTACTAAAATTAGTTTTTGGTTTTAAAAATAAAATTCGATTCTTTTTATAATATCTAAATAGATGTAAATAGATGTAAATGTGAATAATCAATTTATATTTATAAATGTAATTTTGATTCAAAGTTGATATCTGCAATAGACTCATTTCTTTTAAAGAGGAACTTAAATAAATCAACGATCAAAATCATCTCAAAGAGAATAAAATTCCAGATAGTTTTAACTATTTCTTTTTCATAAAAGCCAAAGCCATCAATATGACAAGGAAAGTAAAGAAAAAGTGATGTTGAGAAAGCAGTGCTCAAAAGAATTTAAAACATGATCTACAACAAGGATAAGATGCAAATCGATTTTTTATTGAAAATGTTGAGAGAAAAGGAAAAAGGCATGCGAAAATGTGGAGATTTCTATTATCTTTGACAATAGTTTTGTATAACGGCTAAAGTATTTTGTCTAAAGAATATAGATATAAAAAATTATATATATCGAGGGAATAAGCTTAATGATCGAGTATGCGCAAACAACCAGTGACAACCTTATTTTCCAAAATAGTGCCAGAAGGAATATCAATGTGTTCACCATGGTTGGCAACAATGATAACAGTACCACGAAGTTCGACCTTGGAGCCAAAGCAAACATCACCAGTAACAGTCAAATGGTCAAGCTCCAATATTTTAGGAATGGTTTTGAAGCGAGTCAAAAAATCGTTGACCTTCTTGAAGTGGTCTCCTAATTTAATGAGGGGAACATTGCTAAACATACGGTCAGGGTTGACTTCAAGGCGACCATGGATAAGCGAGTATAAATTAGAAGTAACCAAGAAAAGATCAGAGGTTGACTTGACAGGCAAGAAACGAGTACGTGGAACATTAACACCATGGGCATTGCTGAAATGCTTAATGGCAGCACCAACAGCTGTTTCCAATTGGATCACCTTTTCACCTTGAGGTGTGGTCTTGTTATTTTCGATAATCTCAAGCTCCATAGCCTCTTCATCCATGATACGCTTAACAGCCTTAAGGTTAATCCACAAGTTGTTGGTATTGAAGATTTTAAACTTCTTGATGGACTTGAAATCTTCCACATGTTCGTCAGGTACTTGGGCAATTTCCAGCAAGCGTATTTGGCCATCATCATCGACAAGAGTTCCACCCTTGATATCGGCCTTTGTCTTATCAGTCACCTCCATAATAAACTCGGAATTAGTTTCAACCATATGGTGAAGAATGTTGAAGTCAACAGTAGCACCCAAATTGTCAACATTGGAAACAAAGAGATATTCTTTACCCTGTTCAATCAATTGATCAAGAAGTCCAGAGTTATAAATAGATTCATACAAATCACCATGGCCGGGAGGATACCTAAAAGCCAATATTGGATGAGTTTTTTTTTCATGTCATCTGTTTCCAAAAACATAACACGCCAAACCATTTCAACTTACCATTGCTCAATAGGGGATGTGGGTGAACGAGGTACAGGCAATAAGGATTCCTTCTTGATACGAGGGTGACGACTTTGATTGAATGTTATAATGTCGACATTGTGAGTAGCATACTTTTGAACAATACGCTTGGTATCTTCATCAGTATTGAAAGAGTTCATAAGAATGAAGGGTACGCTGACATCATTTTTCTTGTTCAAATACTGAAAGATAATATGTTAACCTTATTGTCTCTGTTTTTCTGATTTACCCATTTTACAAAGTTTACCTCAATTTGACGAACACTTAAATCCAAGAAGGTCATACCATCACGCACTTCAATAATAGACTTTGGACCAACACAGCCCATAGTAGTTCCCAAACCACCATTCAACTTTAACACGGCCAATTTTCCGAGATCATCTTTGGAAGTATTCTCTGCGATGGAGGCATAAGGCACAATTTGTTCATCAGAAGGTGTTTGGATCTTATCCCAATCACTTTTTTTTTAAAAAAAAAAAAAGAAGCGAGCCGAATTAATATTCAAACTTTTTAAAAATCAGGGGTAGTAATACTTACAGCTTCTTTCCTTTAGATTTTTCGTCCAAATAACGAGTAAAAAGAATATAGAAACCATCCATCTCTTGAGAAAAATACTGTTGATAAAGATGAGTATACCATTTCAGATGGAGGCATTTCATCTATCCATATAGAATGCTTACCTTGCGCTCTTCTTCATTTTGTATTTGAGAGGCTAATTTGCCTAACTCAGACTTCATGGCCTTGGCAGCAGCAGCAGAGCTAGCGCCTTGAAAATCCTATAAAGGATAGAATGTAAATATGAAATATCAAAAGTGGGTGTTGAATATACGTACAAGCGTTGAGAGAGTATGAGGATGATGACGCTCGTTTCCAACGGCAGATGGTTTCTTTGCAAAAGACATTTGTTCTAGTGAAATTTAGAAAAAGTTAAAGAGAGTAAGAGCAGGAAAAAAAAAAAAAGTGAACCCAAGATTTATTTATCATAATTTATAAGAAGCGTTCAGAGTAATATATCTCACACCAAATAATAAAGCGATCCAGTTTACTCCGTTTTTTTTTTTTCTTGTTTCTTAAAAGTCAGCAAGTTATTCAAAGGTCATGCAGGGTTTATTTATTTAATATGATAAAATGTTGGACACTACTTTACCAGTTACAAATATACATTCTATATGCTTTCATATGTATTTATAATGATACTCTATAGTGTATATTCAATTGATGGAAGTGGAAATGGAGACGCGTCAAAACACTATATTGAGAAAGTAAAAGATCATTCCATCGGCAATTAAAATAAAACCTGTTTCAAAGTAGAAGAAAATGGAAATGTTTGTTTCTGGAGAATATCCTGATTTTCATAATCAATCCTTATGATCCTTACATAAAAATACATCTTTTAAATGAAAAAGGTATAGTCCTATACCATAATTATTTTGTATTTGTCTTTAAGGCAACTTTAAATTTGTAGAATAGAATCATTTTAATGGAAAGTATAAAAGGCTTGGTAAATATATACCTGTTTTTTGTTTTTGTTATAACTGGGGTTTTCAGAGGGATTTTTTTTTTTTTTCTAAATCATCAACCCATTATGTTTCGATATCTGCTTGATCTTGGCTGTATATTTTTTCTGTTGAAAAGCACTGAAACAACGGCAATTGATAGGAGTCATAAATAAGATTTAACCATATGCACACTGCATTCTTGGAAGATTTGTTTCTTTTTTATCTTGATTTAGAAAGAGCGGGAGTTGCAATGTTACGAATTACGCCCACACTAAGTTATGCAGACGAACAAGGACACCTAGGATTTGTTATCTGATTATAACCCGACACCTACAACACGTATGGGTTACATGGTAACAAAACGTAATTGAATTTAAAATAAGAAAATACTTGAATAAACAGCTATTAAGTAGATATTTTATTGCAACAATAATTTTTGGAAATGATTGTTACCACTAATCTGGATTGAGCAGTCATAACTCTAACAAATACAATCAATTGAAAGACATTACGAATATATACAATGTGCTCCAGGAAAGCTTATTTTTTTATTTTTTTTATACTATTATTTGTATCATTACCTATAAAATAATTTCTTTCCAGAGGTCTTTAGGTATTTCCGTTTAGAAACGGTCTCGTAAATTACTTTGACTTGAATTAAAATCAAACATTTTTGCGATAAAGTAAAAGTATAAACATCAACGGAGACTCGATATTCCTTTCAAAACAAGGAAATGACCGAAACATGGTCATTTTATTCTCTAAAAGAAAAGAAAATAGGACCTTTTCTCAAAGTAAAACAACGCAAACCAATTTTGTATCCAAGATCCCATAGTGTTATGGGAGAGAAGAATGTTTACATAAAGAGTTTAAGAGATTTTTATTATAAATAATTACAAAAAAAAACAGATTTTATCAACAAGTATAACGCACATTTATGTACAAAACCATATCGTAAAAAAAAGTGTTATTGTGTCCGTTTTAGATGAATGTCAATCATTTCGTTTGCAAAGTCCCAATAAGCATCTCTCTTTTGTTTATTGATAGCGTCCTTTGATGGATTAGCCACTTTTGCATATCTAAAATAGCTGCCACCAAGATGATTGATTTCTGGATCAGTAGCGTAGTAGACATATTCATTGGCAGATTGCTCTTCAGTGACAACGGGCACAAATTGAGTTGCAACATTGCGTACAAAATGGACAAACTCTTTACTTTCGGTTCTATTTAATTCTGTTGTCGGCACAAACCCAGGGCAAAAAACAGCAACAGCTATTTGAGAATATCTTTCCGACAAGGCAAATGCATCCCAGATGGTTGCCACCTTGGATAGATTATAAAAAGGGGAGCGTTCCCATGTATTTTGGTCGCCCACAAAATCATCGAGTTGAAGCGATTTAGGGATATCCGTTCGCTCTTTACCGGGAACGATGGGGAGCTCGGGGTCATGCATGGATGATGAGACAAACAAAATTCGTTTACTCTCGCTATTACTTTTCTCCATCAGTGGCATCAGTAGTCGATTCAGATACAGAGGTGCGATTGCGTTTGTAAATATAGTTCCTTCCACTTTACCATCACAAAATTGAGTAAACTTGGTACTTTTCATTGATGCATTGTGTAGAATGACGTCTAGAGAAGATACAAGGCCCTTTACAGATTCCACACACGCTTTGATGGAGCTAAAGTCATCTAGAACCAAGAGTGCCGTGTATAGTTTACCGGTACCGTTTTCATTTTTAATAAACGCTTCGGCTGCATCCAAGCTGGCTTGAGAACGGCCAGTGATAATGACGGTATAACCAAGATTAAACAATTTTTTTGAAGCATTTCTTCCCAAGCCGGAAGTTCCGCCTGTAATGAGAATTGTTAAAGACATTTGAAATATTCTTTTTTTTTTTTTTATATATACAAAACTGGCTATTTATACCCTTTATTTGTTATACATGATTGCTTACTAATGTTATGATTTGCGATTTCATTTTTGGAAAAGGAGGTACGTATACCTTTTTCTTTTTTGTTTCCAATATGGTATCATTTTTTAAAAGAAATGTTTAGCCATCAGTGGTGACGTATTTAAACCAAAAGAGGAGGATAAATTAGGTCAAACGGAACTCTTGATTTCCTATTCTTATCAGATTTGTTCTAGATGAAACTCCCCTCTAGATGGCCTGCAATAATACATATATATTTGGGGCACCTTTCAGCGAGGCCAAAAAAGAATTGTGTCCCAATCCAATTTGTATCGCCAAAACTAGTGGATTGCCTTTGGATTACTTTACGCTGGAATATGTAAAATAATAATAATACAAGTGATTCAGCAGTTTTACAACATCGTTCGATGCTTTTCAAAATCATCAGGATCAACCCACTATTTTATAAATCTTCTAGTTCATAACCACAGTGTAACCGAGTTGAGTCATTTTAATTTCATGTGTAAAAAGGTTTTGTGCTTCATGCAGAAATATTCTACATTTCTATTTTTGGAAACACATTCAGTCTATTTTTCTTCCATAAAAGGAGTAAATAGTTTACGCAAGTCTTTTTTTTTTTAAAAAAAAAAAGACATACAACTTTCAATAGCACTTGAATAAAAAGAATTTAGTTGATCGAATACTTTGCACATTGAAAACATAGTGGTACAAAGTAGAGTTTTTTTTTATTTTATTTTCCCAGTTTTATTTTCCAAAACAAGTCAAGTTAAAAAAGGCCAATCTCAAAAAACAAAGAAAAAAAAAAACTCTCACAGAATAAATACTATTATGATGACTCTAATTTTTTTTTAACAATAACAGGGATCAACGCAACAATGGCCACGGCCACCAGACAAATGATGTTTGTTGGCGTAATGATTTCCAATTTATCGGCCAATCTGTTCAATGCGGCACCCGCCTGGACATGGATAAAGGACAGTGGCGCCACACCCAAAAATGTGCCCCAAAAAAAGACACCCAAGGGCACGCCCAGATGAGGGGAGCCTAAATTGACGGTCCAATTGGGTGGGAATGGAGCCACACGCAAAACAATCATATAATTGAACATGTGTTGTTTATGTCGTACCAACTATATGTTGTCAGTTGATTCATCTATCCTATGTGTTCTTGTTAAGGTACGTACCTGTTCGTTCCATTTGGCGATCCTGGTACCAATCAAATGCATCACAGCGACGGACCCTAAACTACCAGAGATTAGATAGGCTACTGATGCACCGATGGCCGAGCACTTTTTTAATGTATTAGTTTTTGTTGTCAACAAGTTGTACTATTCTTTTTTTTTACCATAGAAACAGTAAATAAAGTAAGCCAAAAGTTGAAGAGAGTGCCTCCAAGGACGGAAAGCCACATGGAGCCAGGAATAGAAAAACTCTGTAGGCTAAAATAATAATAAGACATACAAGCCGCTAATCATAATAGTAAAAAAAGTGACTTACTATATGTAAAATGCTATAAAGGTGGTATATACATTTATAAAATGATGGTCGATATAAATTGATAAAATGGCATTCAGCTGCCGTAAATCATCCAAGTTTTTTGGAAACTTTATCTTTTCTTTATCATGTCTATAAAAAAGAATGAAAATGGAATGAATATACAATAACTATCTTCAAACTGTATCATCACTTGCGGGTTCATTTCTGGTAAGTTGTATTCAAATACCAAATACAATAGTGCTGTAAAAGTCAACAATAACAAGATGAGTGTTGTCAATGACCAACAGTAGGAATCGCTCTTCCATAGCCAGCTCTCTTGTTTGCTCTTTTTAATGGCCTGTGCTAGTTGTTCTTCTTGTAAGGTGCTGCAGTCGACTGTTGGTGATAAAAGTGGTCTATTCTCTTCGTCCTCTATTGTCATATTATTATAATAAAATAGATAAAGAAGGAAAGGAGTTAAAAAAAAATCGGATAAAAGCTTATTTTTTTATTTTACAATACTTTTGAAGAGAGTGACTTGTATTTTTTTATTTTTAATTTCATAAATGATAAGCAGAAACTTGTCTATTGTTACTACTCTTACCATTGCAACTATTACTTGTTTACGGTTTATTTATATGAAAATATATCTATATATACTTTTTCAGCGCAATGTCCGATTGGATATTGAGAGGCTGCATTACATAAAGTGGATTGATATGTGGCTTGCAAAAACAATGACACCTTCTACCTAGATTTCTCTTTTTACTTTATTAATTAAAAAAATATCAATAAATCAGGCTGTTGCAATACTTTTATGCTTTGGAAAATGTCCCCAAAGTCAAAAAGTGATACTTCTTTTTAACCCGATTTGGTTTAAATCGCCGCT
>VCJM01000166.1:39028-57124 GCA_024139495.1 Backusella sp. ASU-2019c | reverse complement strand
CACACACACACACACACACACACACACACACACACACACACACACACAGAGTATGCATCTCCCCCTTTCTCCTTATTTTGTAAATACTTACGAGCTTCAACGTTATCAAGAGCATTGGTAACACCAGATAATGCCTCAAAGAAATCATCATCATAAATGTCTAAACAATGCAAAGGTTAATCTATGCAATCTACATGGTATTTCAAAATAATAACGTACTCTCAGTCTCAGGACCAACACGTTCCTGGTGAATGGTTATTTTGCCAGACAAGTTGGGGTTCATCTGGGTGACGGCAGTGGAAGCACATTCAGATTTCAATTTCTAAACAAGGTGCAAAACAAAAACAAACGTATCAATCTATCTGAACAAGTCCCATACATTTTTCCCATGTTACTTACGCCAACATCGCTAGATCTGAACAAGAATTGACGGTTAAGGTTACTCTTTTCAATGGTATCCATATCAGTGATAATCAAACCACCATTAGGACCAGTACCCAAACCCATCATTGCCCAGTTCTTGAGCATCTCACAACCAATGGCACCAGCACCAACAAGGAATTCCTTGGTGTTTTCAATCTTTTCCTGGAAGGCACGGCCAAAGACAGCAACTTGACCGTCATAGCGTGAACCAGTCTAGAACATCGAGCGACTGTCAGTCCTGTTTCATCACTTTCTCACTTTATACATTTATATACTTACAGGAGCACAGAGTTCTTCAGTCAAGGGGGAGTTTGCAGGAAGAGCCTCAAGGGCATCAAAGTACATAGACTGGTAGATGGGGTTAAACTTACCACTGACAGCCTTCAACACTTCCTGAGCAGCCATACCACCATAAACAGCGACCATAGGGGACAGCTCACCAGATGATTGGAAAGCAAGTTCCTTGATGATCTTTTCATCCAACTCGGGCTTTTCATCGACAGTGCTCAAAAGAGCCTTTGTCATTTCAAGCACCTGGTTAGCATCCTCCTCGTTTCTAGGCTTGGGGTAGCGACCGTTCTTTTCAACAAAGGTGGCCAAGGCTTGGAAACCAAGGTGAAGTTGCATGGGACGATCGAATTTGGCGAAATCGGAAATAAGGAATTCGGGGTGAGTCAACGATTCATTGAAAGATTTCTAATACAAGAAAAAAATGGCGTAAATAAGAAAGCAAAAAAGGAGATTCTATTGTACTTACAAAGTCAATGTACTTTGGCATCTTTACTTGAGTAAAGAGACCGCCATTCTTATAATCGGTAAAGGCAGAGGTGTCGCCAATGCTGAAACTGTAAGGACCAAGCACCTTGATCTTGCGAGGCTCAATATCGTTGAGTTCTGTCATGCCTTGGATTTCTCTAAAAGTGACAAAATCCCCATCTTCCAAACCGTGGCGTACCTCATCCAAGCATGTGACAATACCTTCAGATTCCTAAAAATGAAAATGAGATGCTTATTTTTATTTATTATTAATATGAAATCAAGTTACCTTTGAGACGGCGGCAATCATGCCATGCAAAGGCTCTTCACCAGTAGTGTCGATAACTTCGAATTGCTTTCCGAAATCATTGAAAATACGACTGTAAAAGTATAATGAAAAAAACATGAACAATAAAATGAGTAAGGAGTGATGACGAAATCATGCATTTCATTCTGTTTTTTTTTTTTACCCAAAAAGACCACGAACTTCAGTAGAGATAAAGTGGATGTTGTTGGCGTGACAAATTTCAGAAATGGCCAATTGTTTGGACAAAGGCAATTCAGTAATAACAACGGCCTTGTACTTCTTTAAGGCATCTTCAGTCAAATCGCCCTCCAAAAGATGCACAGGCACATATTGGTTCAACTCGGCCAATCTGGGCTGAGTCACCTTGGCACGAGGCTGTCCAATATCTTCAGGTCTTAAATAAAACTAGTACACATTCAATAAATAGCCACTCTTTGTTTATCATCCTGTGTCTCATTGTTACCTGAGCAGATAAATCACTGACTTCGGCAGGTGTGGGATCCCAAAGTGTAACACTCTTTACACCAGCCAATACAACGTTTTTGGCTACCTGCAGTATTAGTATCTCGTCTATAAACCATTACTATTATTATTCTGCTTACCAATTTCAACACCAAGTCCCTTCAAGCCAACAACAAGCACATGAGCAACGCTCATTTTCTTCATGGCTTCATGACCAAGGACGTAACTAGAAAAAAAATAAAAAGTAACGCGTTACAAAAATGGTGATAGCATAAAAAATAATGCACTAAAAATAATATCAGGAACTTACAGTTGACGAGAGTACAAACCCTCATCAATGGTTTGATCAGAATCAACATTCATTTTCGACATGTTTAAATAAAAAGAATAAAAATATAAATTAAAGGAGAAAGAAAGAGACCAGAAAAAAAAAACAATGACGATTTCAAATAGCCAAAAACAATACTAAATCGTTTAACAGTCACTTCGGTTCAATATTCTTTGAATTTCTATTTGCCTTTTTATTGTTAAAATGTGGCTCCCACATTGATGACTAAGATGCTTGAGTCAGCTACTTTTTTGGTGTCTTACTTTTGCTTTACTAAGCTCCTGTAAAGTGCTTACTTTCTTTGTAACCTACGTAAATTCCCCCGAATGTCCTTAAGGAATATCTTTATTCAATGAGAAAGCAAAAACAAGATAAAGAATAGAAGCAAATTGAAGTGAATAGAAAAAAAATGATCGATCTGGCCCCCATTCACCCTTCTTTTTTTGGAAAAGTCAAAAAATGCTGTCCGACATTTTCCTGCAATTCGCATACTCATAAGGAGAAGAGCGATGCTTTGATTGTTTTATGCAGCAACATTTTATTTTCTCATTTGTTTATCAGAATAGTGAAAACATGGTTCATTATTTAAGTACAATAAAAAGAAATCTTGCTTATCTTTCTCTCTCTCTTTCTTTCTCTCACTTTACTAGGGTTCATAAAAACGTATTTGTCTACTCTCAGCCAATATTGGAACAGATAGCTCAAACTATGGTAAGATGGATACCTTTTAAAGTAAATACTGATAGTTTTACTTACTTTTATTATTATTATCTTCAACAATAAACCATTACACTTCATGACCCAGTTCTTTTATTTGTGACAAAAATGAAAATGTATTTCTGAAAGGAGCAAGCAATGAACTTTTAAAAAAGTATATGATTGAATGCTCTATCATTAAACCAATTCATGTGGTAAAAAAGGAAACTGATAGGTAAGCACTAAGGTGAATCACATTACATTTTACAGACATATAATTTTTGGTAGCTTTGCACTCATTCATTTCGCAACGGAGATCGATGCTTCTACATTCTACCATGTTTATTGTCTTCAAAAAAGGGTAATATGACCAAGGTTAGAAGGAATAACAGTAAACCCAAGTCTAATAGGAAAGCAGCCTGCTGTATACGTAAGTTTTTTTTTTATAGCTTGTATCAATTAAAATATATGAACCCGCATAACTAACACACTTATTATAGTTCCTTTCAGGTGCAACCAATAATTTTTTCCTCTACAAGGATTCTGTGCCGTTGTCCTCCAAATAACACTGACAATAGCAATAGCAATGCAACTGCTATGAACTTCATCAATATCAGTGAGGAATCGTTAGCTTTAACCTTGATATCGAAAAGGCAAAGTTGAAAATAAGAAATTTAGTCAAAAGAAAATCAGAAGAGATTGATAGTTTAAATAAACGATTAAGAGTACTTGAACAAATGTAATATACTTAATAGCTACTCGCGAAAGTATTAAATATCAAAAAGTTCACTTTTTTCTGTATCGAATTTATAACATTTGTATTGACATTTTACCACTCACCCATAAGTTTTATTAAACTTCAAGATTTTTATTTTTTACCTCCTAGTCTTTGTAGCATGAATTGGGTTGAAAAGTGTGCATTGCCAATTTAAAGTGCGCTTTTTTCTTGAATTGTGCGATACTGTTTTTTTTAAAAAAAAGTGCGACACTCTTTTCTAAAAACATACGACACTCTTTTTTTTAAAAGCGGGACACTTCAACTTTTTTTTTTGCGGCATCATTTTAGCAAAAGGTATTTTAAGCTTTTTATTGCAGAAAAAAAAAAATCCTCGGATATGCTTTTTGCATGCCACTGCTTTTGGATGATTAAAAGTTTGTTATTAAACAAGAAAGGGTGAGTTTGATATAGGGAGTAAGCTACATTTTTTTCCTCAAGGAGTAAAAAATGTTTAAGCAAATGTCAAAAAGTATAAATAATAAGTGAATGGATAAATAAAAAAAGTAAATAAATAAGAAACAAGTCTTTTTAAAATAACCATTTGGTTAAATACAACCTCTCTTGTTCTTCTTGTTCTTTTTACTAAAAAAAAGATAAATTAAAGGTTTTACCGTTATAAACATCACTGTTGTTTGTATAAAATAAATACTTTTTGACATTTTATTTTCCTTATTTTTCTTTTCTTTTTCTCATTTTTCTTTAAAAAAATGGTGGTGGATATTCACAGAATCGAAACAGTGCCAATACTTGAGACACCCAATGTCATCCAAATCGGTTATAATCTAAGCGACTACATTGCCACCGAAGTCATCGCCACCGTCAAAGTATCCAACTATGTGATTATCACCGATAACAACTTGGCCCCGCTTTATTTGTCAAAACTATTAAGCAGCTTTCATTCTCAACTAAAGAATGGCACACGATTATTGGCACGGATACTGGCAGCAGGCGAAAAGTCGAAATCACGAAACACAAAGGAATCCATTGAGGACTATTTGCTTGACGAATCATGCACACGTGATACATGTTTGATTGCATTGGGAGGAGGTGTCATTGGCGATTTGGTGGGCTATGTCGCTTCCACTTTTATGCGTGGCATTCCTTTTGTTCAGATACCAACCACCCTTTTGTCAATGGTTGATTCGAGTATTGGGGGAAAGACTGCCGTGGATACCCCGCACGGAAAAAACTTGATTGGTACCTTTTGGCAACCTAGACGTATTTTTCTGGATTTGTGTATGCTGGCTACACTTCCTAAAAGGGAAATTGCCAATGGCATGGCTGAAATTATAAAGGTGAGGGAAGCATTTTTGTATATGACTCTTTTTATTAATAGACAATCCGATAATGTGGGAAATATATGTATATATATGTAGATAGCTGCTATTTCAAGTGAAGCAGAATTTGAAAAACTCGAAACAGGGAAATCAAAAATCGAAACAGCCATTCTAAATGCCAATCAACCCTTTGGTTCAGGTACCCTTTTTTCTTTCTCTCTCTCTCTCTCTCTCTTAGTGCTCTTAAGAAAAAAAAAATGAACCTTATTCTTACCCATCTTCATATTAGATACCGAGCGTGAGTTCCTCGCCAGTGTGATTGGTGCCTCTGTTCGCTACAAAGCAGATGTGGTGACCCTCGATGAAAGAGAAACAGGATTACGAGGACTTTTAAATTTTGGTCACTCTATTGGACATGCCATTGAAGCGCTCTTGTCACCGCACTGGCTGCATGGTGAATGTATCTCCCTTGGTTTGGTCATGGAAACAGAGGTCGCCCGCCTTCTTTCCTACTGCTGTCAGGACACAGTGGATCGTATTCGACGTTGTTTAAAGTTGTACAATCTTCCTGTCGAATTCGATGAAAAAATCAGAGACAAAGCAAACCTAGAGGATGTCATGAAGGCGCTCAAAATAGACAAAAAGAATATTGGCGCTCAAAAACGTATGGTTCTTTTAAAAACAATTGGAGAAACGGTGGAACTAGGTGCTTCCAACGTGGATGATGCAGATATAGAAGAGATCTTGCTCGAACACATCTTCCCTTGCTCTGCTCATTATTCTACAGAATCACCAGAAAAAACATCCTTTGGCAAGATCCCGCTCCCACCACTACGATTGATTGTGCCGTCCTCAAACGATTTGGATGAAAAGGTCTTTCAGCTGGATCGAATGATTTCAGAGAAATTCGATTGTACAGTAAAGTTTGAATACAAAAGTAAAGTAAACGCAGGGTGGATACAACAGCAAGAGCAGCGTGTCAAGAAGGGGATCACCATTTTTTTTACAACCGAGGCTGGATCATCCATGCTGACCGGTATGTCTGAACAAAGTAGTTGGTTTGAGTTTGTCGTCTTGCCTCATGAGGGTATCACTAGCTTTTGTAAACATGCGCTGTTATTTATCGAAACCATCACAGGTGTACAAAAGAGACATATTGATCCTACCATGGATAAGGCAACTTCATTCGTCACACCCACCGTTTTGAATTATGAGTCTGTCATACCTGTCGTTCTGAATCAATGGCTGGAAAAGGCGGATGCAGTCGAGTACCGAGTGGATTTGTTGGAGCATAGCAATGACAAGTGGATTTATAATGCGGGTACTCAGCTGGCCTATTTGCGTCGCATCACTCAGCTTCCCATTGTCTATACCGTACGTACAAGCCCACAGGCCGGTAAATTCGACCCGACCTGGGTAAAACTGTACGAGGAGCTCGTTCTTTGGGGCCATCGATGGGGATGTGACTATGTCGATGTTGAAATCAAGACACTATGTATTGAAAACCTCGAGGGTGTGATGAGTACGAATCAAAGGTTGTACCCTACAACCAAAATCGTCACATCCTTCCACGATCCCGAGCACAAATATCCGTGGTTCAGCACAAGCATGCGAGAAATTTATGACCAAGCGAACCAGCTTTTAGAGAGATACAATCATAAAGGTGTCATCAAACTTGTTGGGTTTGCAAACTCGTTTTGGGATAACATTGAACTTGAACAGTTTCGACATTCACTGGATCCAGACAACAAGCGACAGTTTATTTTTATCAATATGGGGCCTCATGGAAGACTTTCTCGTGTCATCAATCGCTTCCTAAGCCCTGCTACACATTCATCTATGCCTGCTAGTGCAGCACCTGGTCAACTTTCCATCTCTGAGCTGATACATATTCGAAATGAATTAGCATTGGACTGATTTTTTTTTGCCTCTTATTTTTCCATACAACCATTTATCTCAACATTATAACAACATCATATTTCTTTATCACTGTTTTGTTTTTCAACACTTAGCATATTTTAATTCTATTTATAAATTCTTCATTTAATTTGAGCACACACCACGTATGTTCTTTTTATTGCTCGCGCGAATGATTGGCTACAACCAAATTTGTCGGGAAAATAAATTATATAAAAAAAAAAACAACCTGTCTCACTTCTATCTCTTCTTTATTTTCTTTTTGTTATAATAATGGCTCGCTTCAGTATTACAGCACTTTTCTTTACACTGCTCGTTGCCTTGACTACCCTTGTCGCCGCTACTAAGGGTCCCCTTGTTACCGATAAAGGTAAGACATAGTTGAACGCGTACCAAGAGATGATGAGGCTCATCTGTTTTGAAAAAAAAAAGTCTACTTTGACATCAAGCAAGGTGATGAGAGCTTGGGTCGTATTGTTATCGGTTTATACGGTGGTGTAAGATTTTATATATATTTAATCCGAGGAGGATAAATTTCTAAAAGAAAGTTGGTTATATAGAGTGTCCCCAAGACTGTTGAAAACTTTAAACAATTGGCTACTGGCGAGAACGGTTATGGTTACAAGAACTCTATCTTCCACCGTGTTATTAAGGATTTCATGATTCAAGGTGGTGACTTCACCAACTTTGATGGTACTGGTGGTAAGTCTATCTATGGTAACAGATTCGAAGATGAAAACTTCAAGTTGAGACATACCGGTCCTGTAAGTATTTGATCCCCCCCCTCTCCAACCATGTTATTAATATCTATCATCTTTAGGGTGTCCTTTCCATGGCTAATGCTGGTCCCAACTCTAACGGCTCTCAATTCTTCATCACCACTGTCAAGACCTCTTGGTTGGATGGTAGACACGTTGTTTTTGGTAAGGTTATTGAAGGTATGGATGTTGTCTCCAAGATTGAGAACACCGCCAAGAGGTAAATATACAAATGTTTGAGTATTTAATAACGACAAGATGCTTATACTATTGAATAATATAGCTTCAGAGATAAGCCTAAGGTTGATATTGTTATTGTCGAATCTGGTACTTTGCCTGTTGAGACCGTTGAACATGTTGAATTGTAATCATCATAGACATAATAAATTTTTTAGTCTCTCGGTTTTAGGGAATGTAATGTTGGTATCGGCCCTTTTTTAAGTAGTAGTCATTAAGAATATGTCATTTCTATTTGAAGCAACACTTTATGTTATTCGTTGTCTTGAGATGATATAATGGGATTCTTATTCGTAAAAGAGGATATACTGTTTTATTCAAGAAATCGAGAAAAGATATATATCATATATACATTCATTTTAGAGTAAAATAAATCTAATGATTTTATTTTGCATCAAAATCCTTTTATTAATTCAACATATTTCTTTTATCTTTTGTTTGTTACTGAAAAGCAAGATGAACCATCACGTTTTTATACTAGTAAATAATACCATACTTTTATTACTAGTCTCAGCTTTGGTTGCTTCGTTTTTCTTGGTCATGTAAATGCCTCAAGTTTTGCTTAACATGAGATGCAATATTCAAGGCTTCCACGGCTATATGAGAGCTACCTTGGTATTATGTGCCATCTTTGCGTGTTGGCCATCGTCTTTTTATACTTTAGCAGCCTCATGAACAGAAGCTGGTACAACTTATAAGTTTTTTTTAATCATTAAAATAGTTTTACATGCTCTTCTTTTCTCTATTCTTGATTATTTAAATAATGTTTATTATATATATTTAGTTATTATTAATGAGTGGTTAAGATTGTTCTTTTTATCGCCATCTTCATCTGGAGTATCATAATTTATGTCATCATTATCACTCTCTCCAGAATCACTATGTTCACTGTCGTAATTGATATCGTTGTTTTCACTGTTGTAATTGTTATCATTATTTTCACTGTCGTAGTTGATATCATTCTGTGGATCGTCATTTTCATCATGACGACTAGGGGAACTATTTGTAGGATTGGTGCTATTATTTAAAGATACACTTTTTTGATCCTGGGCCTTGTTCAGTTTTAACTGTTTAATCTCGTTCTCCAATTCATTAATCCTCCTTTTTTCGTTTGCTAAAAGCTCTTCCGTATTCTGCTTAAGTGTTTCTATTTCGTTGGTCTTGGCCTGCAATAAATTTTTCTGCGTTTCGACCGTTTCAGTAATGAACCGATTCGCTTTCGATAGATTGTTATTAGCTGCATTCAAGGATACTAATGCTTCTTCTTTTGATTTCAATAATTGCTCCAAATTGGCTTTGGATTCTTTGAGTCGTTCTATTTCAATATTGGTGCCCTCTTTACTTTGAACCAAGGCCGCTTTCTCCGGAAGTGGTTTTTCTAGCCTTTGTGATGATGTGCGATAGGAGTGATATTCGTTTTCCAAAGATCTGATCTTTTCGTCCTTTGTCTTGAGATGAAGCTTGAATGTATCCTTTTCGGCCTCCAATGAATTGATTTTATTGTCTCTTTCTCTGATTTGAACTTCAAACCTGGCTCGTTCTTGTTTTAATAACTGAAACTGTCTGACTTGTCCTTCAAAAGTATCCTTCTCCTGTATTAAAAGTCGTACTTGGTTCTTCAAATTGAGTACTTCATTTTTATCGTTTACGACTGGTCTATTCACTGGAGTTATATCGCGCTGTTCACTCCTAGCTGATAATATTGGCACATCATTCCATGCATAGCGTCCACTATTTACTAGTTTAATGATGATCCTTAATTGTTCCAGTGTTTCAATGTCTTCCTGTGTTTTATGTTGCTTTTGTTCCAATTTTTTCTTTTCTGCTTCATGAATAGCTTCTGTTTCCCTAATTAGCTGTTGGAGAGTTTTTTCTATTACTTTATATTAATATATTGAAGCAATAGTAGGAGCGAATTTACTTTTGTCTGCACCAGACCGATGGTAGCCTTGATTTTTCAATATTTCTTTGTATGTTTTTTCTTTTGTGTGACAATACCATTCTAATGCCTTGTATTTATTAAGCGGTACACCATAGCCATTTTCGAATAAATCACCAATATTATTCATAGCATTGGGACAAGTGTTTTGCTGAGCAGATTTTAAATACCACTCCAAAGCACAGAAGTAGTTCTTTGGTACACCCGATCCTAGCTGATACAAGAAGCCAATATTATTCTGTGCATCCGAGTTATTCTCCCTTGCTGCTAATAGATACCACGCCAGTGCTTTGTCGTATTGCTTCTTCTTAGTGTCATATTGGAATCCAATTTCACTTAGTCTCTGGCTACCAAAGTATCCTTCCCCTGATACGTTGTCAACTTTAGAAGGAGGTTTATTAGCTCATTTGGGATGAGAGTATAATAGCTGAACTATGTTAGATACTTTGTTACCTTTTAAAGCAGCCTCAAGTTGCTCTTTGGTAAAGTAAGTTCCAGGTACTGTTGTCATATCAAAAAGCAAGAATGTGTATTTGTAAAAAGAAAAGAAACGAAAGAATACAAATGTTACGATCTATATTTTTTATTCCCATGGTACAAAAGTAACAGCCACAATGCGACAAATAAATAAATAAAAGTCTTGTGCAATGAGGTAAAAATAGAATGAATATATTCACATCTTTATCTAATAAAGTCCACTTTCTCGATTATTTGTACTATTTCATTCACTTCTTGTTTTTTGAAATGACAACAGTGCCTGGAACTTACTTTACCAAAGAGCAACTCGAGGCTGATGTAAAAGGTAATGACCACTTTTATTTGTTTACAATCTCATTCTAATCAAGCTAATGAACTTACTTGTTCAGTTGATAATGTATCGGGTGAAGGTCTCGCTGGTAGTAATAAATTGGCTCAATTTGGATATGTATATGAGAATGATAAGAAACAGTACGACAAAGCACTGGCGTGGTATCTTTTAGCAGCAAGGGAAAATAATTCAATTGCACACAATAATATTGGTGAATTATATTATAATGGAGAAGGTGTACCAAAAAACTATCTGTGTGCTTTGAAGTGGCTTTTAAAATCTGTTGAAGGAAATGGTCATGCCCATACTCTTTGTATCATTGGCAATTTATTCGAATATGGTTATGACGTACCACTTGATAAATACAAGGCACTGGAATGGTATTGCCACGGAGGGGATAAAGCAAATATAAGCAGATTGGAAGGCCAAGGCTATTACTGGTCTGCAACAGACAAAAGTAAGTTTAATTCTGTTATTAATTCATTGTATTAATATCAAGTAATAGGAAAACCACTTGAACAGTTAAGAAAGGAAACGGGAGCCATACTTGATGCAGAAAAGAAGAAATTGGAAGAGAAGCAAGATAAAACACAACAAGAAATGGAATCACTCGTGGACTTAAACATCACTTATAAATTAACTGGTGGTGGCCAGAATGCATGGAAAGACATACCAATATTATTCGCTGATGATAGACAACGCTATACCAAACTAGTGAAGAAGCAAACTCAACTTTTACAGCAAGACAAAAATACTATCGAAAGTCAAGCCAAACAACTTGAATCATTAAAACAAGAAAAAATCAACTTTGAACTTCGAATAAAGGAAATGGGCAAGGAACTCGCATCATTGAGAAATGATAACCAATCATTACAACGTGGGAACTCCACCGTTCAGCAGCAAATAAAGGACAGTAAAATCAATTCATTGCAAAGCGAAAATCAAGAGCTCAAGTTGAAAATCATATCGTTACAGACCGAGAATCAATCATTGAAGCATAGAGTCGTCGAAAATGAGCAGCAGTTAAAAGCAAAAGACAATAAAATCAATTTATTGGAAAACGAACAACATGGACATCATGGAACGTCTATACAGCTAACTCAAACCCTAAATTCCCTAAAACAAGAGAAGCAAACAATGGAACAAAGCAGAAAGGATACTTCTAATGAAATGGAGAGAATAAAATCATTAAACACGACCTTGCAGCAGTTACTGAAATCAAAACAAGATACAATCATGTCATTGAATCGTGAAAATCAAATATTATCGACAGCAAATCAGGGAAACAAACAAGGAGCAAATGACACAGTGGACACCTTAAAAAAATTATTGCAAGCGAAAACCGACGAAACGGAATTGTTAAAGCAAAATACGGAACATTTATTAGCGAATGAACAACGAAGAATTGATGCTTTAGAGCAGGAAATTAGAGCACTAAAGCAAGAAAGAACTCAACAACAAGCAACCGTACAAAATACAGGTCCTTCAAACATCAATTCTACATATAGTAACCCAACGCAACATGAGCAGCATGACGATTCTTACAATGATCTTAACTACGAATCTGAAGAAAGTGATGGTGATGACATTAATTATGATACACCAAGTGAGGATGAGGATAGTAATAACCACCTCAACTCTGATGATGTAAATGAATCCAATAAATAAATATGTATTGTTTAAAGAATGTATTTTTGCAACATGAGTATTTTGTTTTTCTGAAGGTGCTCCAATTGTATCCTTCTTGATGGAACTTTTTGAATAAACTAGTTTTATATACACTTATTTTCTCCATTTGTAGACATTTAAACATGATTTATTATTAATAATATTATATAAGTTTGAAACCCTGAGTGAATGTGTTATCTAACGATTTGTATCTTGTAACAGCCCTTTATACTTAGGGACTTGAAGGCATCTCTCTTCCTTATAATAAAACACACAATAAACATATCCGTGTTGATGATGTTGAACGAGGTCTTGATAACTGTCAAAATATGTTGAAAGTTGTTCAACTTGGTCTCGCTTCAGATCCCCTTGACATTCAGCCATTTTTTGAAACTGATAAAAAAGACGACCTCAGCCTTATTTTATACAAAAGCATATGAGCAATCAACTATTTAGAGGAAGGAGTACACCAGAATTTAATCCGTAGTATTGAGCGACTAGTACGAGAACAAGTTATGTAGTTTTATATAGAAATATAAATCACAATTATTGAATTTAATAAATAAAATGACATGTTTATTCGTATCTAAAATCTCTAAAAGCAAATTTGAAAAGTTGTGCTTATTAGAATAGCAAAAGCAAACTGATGCTACCAACGGTAACACCTGCAATAAGACCTTTGGATAACCCGCCGTTTCTATTCGATGATGATCCGCTGCTCTGTACCCAAGATTTGTCGGATAAGCTGTAAACGTTGAGATCATTAAGAACATCCCTTGATGCGGCACCTGAATAAATAGTTAAACAGTGAAGGGGTGAAAGTAAGTCATGAGAATTTTTATTCATGTTGTTTTATCTCTTAAAAGAATTATATGTTTAGTTTTACTTACCCAAAGCAACAGTAAGATCATTTCCATCCAAGATTCCACCAGAAGCATAGACGCGACCAGCAGGTGGGGTGCCTGAGACAGAAGGGATGGTCCAGGCCCAAGTCTTTGTGTCCAAAATAACAACATCTTTTAAATAGGTTTCGTCTTTGAACCGAGTGCCATTGATACCTAAAAGCGAGTTGTAGTATTTTAGTATCATTGATCATGTGTTATATGGCTCTTCTTTTCAATTAAAGACGTACCACTAAAAATAATAATCTGGTCATCAGAGTCTAATTTAAAAAAAATCTATAAGTGAGAAAGACAGACTATGGAATTTAAAAAATAAATAAATAAAAAGAGTGACAAACTTACTGACAGCTGCAGTATGGTGAGCACGGGGCTCAGGATAAACGTTGTCAGAAGCAGCTGTGATATTAATGGCAGCCCAGGTATTACTAGCGATGGTGAATACCCAAGCGGTCTTCATACTAGCAAACACATCGCTGAACCCATCAGAATCAACGATACCTCCGAGAACAACAATTTTTCCGTCACTAAAAATGATCATATTAACAACAATGCATATTAAATTATTCGGAACAGGTTTGTTTTCTATTTTCTATTTTCTATTTTCTAATTTAAATGACACTTGCCTCGTTAAAGATGCGGTATGACCAAAACGACCATTAGGACCAACATTAGGAGCATTCAAAGTTGTAACTTTGAAATTGGAATCCAACACATGGGAATCAAAAGGAAATCTTGGACTATGAAGAGTTTGATATCCACCAATTACATAAGTATTCTGTGTCTTGGGATCGTAGGTAGCGGAGAACTCCTTTCTGTTGAGTAAATTGGATGTATCATTTTTATTGGCAACAGCATTGTTGCTAGCATTTGCTGTCCAAGTCTGAGATGCAAAGTTGTAAGTGTAAATTTGAAGATCTATATTTTTGTACTGATTGGAGAAAGTGAAACCACCCATGATGACCATGCTTTTGTTATCAGATGTTATGTATCCTTGTCCATAGCTGGTTCCATTAGGCGCATTTTTCTGAGGTAGAGTCTCCCATTTGTATGTACTGTCAGTTAGAGTTAATTTATATAGATCGTTGTAGTAAGTAGATGCATGATCTTGGCCACCAAAAAGATATAGTGAGTTATCCAGCTGTGCTGAAATCATTCCATACATGGCGGGGAGGTCTGGCACATCAAAGGAGCCATGCACTGTAGAAGTGAAGGCAAAGAACGCCGTTAAAAAGAAGATGAAGCTTTTCATATTTACTTTATACGAATAGGCGTAAGTGGTTTTTATAAACAAAAAAGAGAAAAAATGAAGATGAAAGAGAAGGGAGAAGAAAACAAGAATGAAGAATAAATAAGCCAGAAATTATTGCATAAAGTTAGTAAACTGGCACAAAGAAAATAGGGCGGTAGGACTTGAGTAAAAGGCTTTAAATAGACTTCCAATAGAAAAAACAAGTTAGTTTGAACTCTATTGTTCTCATGGTGGGTTTTGTGTTCCCCTAGCCCAATATTGAGTTTCTGCCTGCCCTAATAATTCCACTTCGTTGATTTTAGCTTGTACCATTCATTTTTGTGTTTCCACCATTTCTGTAATAAATTGATTTTCTGTAGACAAATTTTTATTTATTTCCATTCAATGACACTGTAACACCTTCTTTTTATTTCAACTGTAGGTCTAAACTAGCGTTAGATGCTTTTAGTCGCCACACTCTGACACTAGCCTTTACCTTACTTTGTTCTAAGGCTGACCTCTTATGACTTTCCATATCCAATTTTTATGGCTGAGAGACGAAGTGCAATGGGCGCGGTTTTAGTTTCCAAATGAGTTGACTTTATTGGCCTTTTCCTTTAATTGACATTCGTTTGTAACTTTTTGAAAAACTATAATTTATAGAGTAGTCTTCACAGAATAAGCGTTTTCATGGCTACAA
Organism: Backusella sp. ASU-2019c; assembly: GCA_024139495.1. Lineage (NCBI taxonomy): Eukaryota > Fungi > Mucoromycota > Mucoromycetes > Mucorales > Backusellaceae > Backusella > Backusella sp. ASU-2019c. Next base: position 41,940 of record VCJM01000166.1, on the reverse strand, counting down.
TCATATAAGAAGCCTTTGTTTTTTTTTGTACTAAAGCATAAGGAGGTAATAATTTATTAAGTGGTAAAAATCGTACAAAGGTAAGAGATATAAAGTAATACAAATAAAAATACAAATTTTTTTTTTTTTTTACAGGAGCTATTACATCTTGTTTTTTTTCTTTTCTTCCTTCTTCTTCTTTTTCATCAGTCTTTTTTCATAGAGTTCTAGATGGCGACCTCTTGTAACGACATTTGGATACCACCATTGCGAGATGTATGTCATGATATAGCGAGGGAAGAACGCTATTGTCACTGCCAATATAAACGTTAACCAGAAAGACCATGTACCAAATACCATCTGAGCCATGCCATAAAGGGTTACGGAGGGGAATTGGCCATAAATAACAACCCAAAGGAAAACAATCAGTATTTCCAAACCAATGAAGAAGAACTGCCACCACGTCCAGTGGTAGGTGTTAAATCCAGGCATAAGGTTTGCTAGTACAATAGCGGTGACTGCCACAGATGTCGAGAATTGAAGCATTGACTCGGGATGACCATTTGGATTTGGATCAGCTTGATACAAGAAATAAAAGGCATAAAACACGACCAATGATTGCCAGATGGCATCAAGAAAATAAAGCCAAAATCTGGTTTTCGTGTATAATTTTCTTTCAATACCAATGGTATAGATTTGAGGGAGATGTTTAAGATAGGGAGCGGTAATATCCTGATCAGTCGCACCTATTAAGTAATAAATCTGTTAGATCATGACAAAAAAAAAAGCAATTCCAACATACCAAGAACAACTGTGGGTGTAAGGGTAAAGATGATATTATAAAGCTGCAAGAATGAATAATCATAAAAGATATTTCCTGACCAAGAACTGTAAATCTGATACCAAAGTGCAGGAAACACCCAAAACACATTTTTGAAAAAGAAGGTGAGAATCATTTCAGAGATACGAGCATAACTCCAATGGCCTTGGACCAGTAAAAGTTTATGGAGGAAACGGAATTGGGCAATAGCGTAATCAGCTGCCATAGCAGCCTGCACACCTTCATGACCGGCAATGCCTACACCTACATTTGCCACTTGAATCATACTGACGTCATTGGCACCATCACCAACAGCCAAGGTAACTACGTTATGGTATTTTCTGACCAATTCAACCACCTGTGCCTTTTGTAGGGGGCTCACTCTGCAGCATATGACGCTCTTGCATTGGTCTGCGATTTCCAAAAACTTTTCTTTTAATTCAGAAGTTTCAAACACGCTCACAAGAGCCGATCCTTCAACAACAAGTGCATTCTCGTGGATACTGTAGCTCTCGTCGTTGGCCAATTTTTCAACATTCTTTTTTGTGATGGCGTCCAAATTTTCTAAAACATTATCCATGCTTTGTGCGATTTCTTTTCCATCACCTCCTCGTAAAGTCCATAGTTGCATTTCTCCATCCAAGAGGTTACTGGCATATCCAATGTTGATGGCAGTCTCGAGTTTATCACCTGTTAGTACCCATACTTTGATTCCGGCACGTCGGAGATCTTCGATGCATTGGGGTACACCTTCTTGTAGCTTATCCTCGATACCGGTTGCTCCAAGTAGCTTGAGATCCATCTCGATTTCTTCCTGGATATCGGCAATACGTTCAGCTCTTCTTTCTACAGCTGTACTGGCATCGTCCATTTCTTTTTTCCAGTTGTTGTATTCGTCCTCTTCTAAAATTCGATATGCAAGCATCAATGTACGAAGTCCGTCATTTGAAAAAGAATCAACATGTTCATGTGTACGATCTAGGACATCCTGTTGGTTGGTTTCTGCTAGCCTCTCGGTAATGATATTATCGGCACCTTTACAATAGAGAATAATGTCGTTCCAAGGGTGTGGACGTCTTAGAATGACACTCATGCGTTTTCTGTCCGAGTTGAATTCAAGAACATTCAAAAGCGTAAATAAGTATTCTTTGCCAAGTACATCTACCGTTAATTCATTTCCTTTACGTTTCACAAATGTGAATCCGACGTTTTTTGCTGCGCTTACAAGAGCGGCTTCATCAGGTGATTCAGCCTTATATTCGATTTGTACTTTTACAGTATGATCAACTTTGTCCAAGGTATCATCGTCTTGAATATTATCGAATGCCTCTCCTCGCGATAGTTTTCGAGATTTGACGCTTTCGACACTTGCATTCTTTTTTCCTTTGAGGCGTTTGAGACCAGAGACTTTGGAAGTGAATTTCTTTGCTGCCTTTGGAATACTATTTTGTCTATGTGTGCTTTCAGGCACTATTAAAGCATCCTCGTCGATAATAGGGTTATTTCCTCCTCCTTCATCATCGTCGTCGTTCGCATTATCGTCATCATCAATTGATTTTCCGTCTTTTCCGATCTTCTCTGTGACAACAGTGTGACAAAGGGATAGCAACATAAAAAATTGGCGTACATAATCATCTTGTTCAAAGTGGTGATCATCTTCTTTTTTCATATCGGCTGATTTAAGGTCTTTGTAAACATTAGGATCGGCAAACGACAATTTGGTAGTGTCCAGACTGGAATAAGTGGGGTCGAATGTTTTTTTCATCTCTGCTTCGTATTCCGTTAAAATCTCTTTACGTTTCAACTCGTATTGATCATTCTCGCTCTCCTTGATGTTACTTTCAAGAGGATCTTCTGACTGTTCGATAATATTGAGAGGTCTTGTTGATTGGTCAGGGGAAGCAGGTACATCTTCTTCGTCCCGTTGTTCCTCTGTTTCTTTTCGTAACCGAGCACCGCGTGCCCCTTCCGATTCAGGTGAAAATCCATTATTGCCGTATCGAACACCACCAACCGTACATTCACGGAACTCCATGACGTTACGAGTGAGTGTACCGGTTTTATCAGAAAAGATGTATTCAACCTGGCCCAGATCATCTGAAAGCGTCCACTA
>VCJM01000166.1:5533-15576 GCA_024139495.1 Backusella sp. ASU-2019c | reverse complement strand
TTAAAAAAAAAAAAAAAAAAAAAAAGGGAAGCATTAGTTGAATGATATATAAAAGACATTTATATTTTTATTTTACCATAGACTTCAATTTGTTGCTCGACGCTTAACTTGCCGTCTCTCAGGGAAAATACATCTATCACAGCATGCTGAACGGGGGTTTCTAGAGGTGGTTTTTGTGCCATAAATATAGTAACAGGAAATATAAAAAAAAAATCAGCAATGGAATAAGATTAAAATCTTCTTGTTTGCCAAAAAGTAACTAAAAAAAAAAACGAGTTCCTTATATATGCCAATAAACAAGCGAAACACTCACGTGGAGGTCCATGACAATCTCGACGTAAGTGTGTCGCCACCAACGCGGACCGATTTCTGTCTTTTAGGGGATCGTCTTTATTGGGAAGTATTTGTTCTGTAACGTGATCTACCAAGGTTTTTGTTATTTTTTTTTTAATAGCCGCATGAATTTATTTTTAATATTCCATGCCAAGATTCTTTCCCGGGATTCGGCAGATCAGCTTTTTTAGGTCGTGGCGTACGTATAGTATGTTTATTTTTGGTTACCTTAGACTTTTTATGTTGTTGCATGCTGACATGTATTTTCTGGAAGAAAAAAAAACAAAAAAAACAAAACAAAACAAAACACATATACATGTCATTTATTTAGTTTTCCACTCTCCTTTAAATGTGAAGTATACACTTGATTGAAATAGGATGGAACAATGTCATGGGGTGAAAGTAGCACAATTTATCATTTTTGATATATATAATTCATCCTTTCCTTTCTATATTTATGTATCAAAATGAGATATGATTGCTTGTAAATAACTCAGTACTATAAAAACAGTCTGATAGCGCTAACCATTTGTTTTTAGTGGCACATGATACGTAATTGAGGTATTAATAAATGATTGTTCATTTCTAGGTGGTTTGTGCTCTATGGAAATTTCATTTTACTTACGATGTTAGTTTATATAAATATATATACATTCTACTTCATAGTATAAGTATATCATGCTTTATTGACACTCTGGCTACTATCTGTATTGTAGAATAACAATATGCTTTGTTTTATTTGGGGGTCTAGCAAAATAAATCAAACAAAATATATTATTTTAAGATATTGCAGTTCGAGACTCTATTGTAATATCTATAAACAAAACTATTGCTTAGCTACTTAACTACTGTAGCATTTAACTTTTTTTTAAAAAAATTCTCCACGTACTTGCTTTATAATTTAGAAGACTGATTAAAAAGATTGTTATCGTTTATGCATTTTAGAGCATTAATATAAACTTAATTGGGTAAATTATATCATATAAAGATAATAATCATGTATACGCATGTAAACGTGATAAATGATGTAAGCCTCAACTGTGTGTTATCTGGATACCATTTTTTGTTTTAATCTCACCCAGTTTTTAATATTATTGCTATAGACTTCCATTACTAAAAGGGTCCTCCGCTATTTCTACTTTTACTCATTAGACAAATAATATCGATCATTTCCATTTTTATGCTGACATAAAAGTTTTATTTATCAAAACTTTATGCATCAATGCATACGCTCGAACTAAACAATTCCCTTAAATAGTGCTGATCTGCTAACTATCATTTTAAGTTGAGAAAAAAAAACAGTTCTCAAGTTCTAATATTTGGATATGACAATCATTGCAAATACAGAAACTCGGTGTTGATTTGTTTGCGTGATTATTTTTGAATAGAAAGTAAAAAAAGAATACATGGAAGATAATATGAGATCTGCACCATGTGAGAAATTTGACTTTTTATTGTTTCTTTTGTATTCTATTTCTCAGTGAACAAAGATATAAATATAATATTTGTTTTATTTTAAAAAAAGAAAAAGAAACAAAAGCCCATAAATGACGTTGACGGCCATAACCTTGGGAAGTATCCTTATATTTTATGCTGTAGCAAAGTATTCATTTTGGATCTATCGGATTTCCTTTCTCTCTTTCTTTTTCGCAGTTAATGTTTGAATAACAATGCTTGTTATTTATTAAACCAATGTACATAGATATACTATACTATAATTGAACAACACAAGGTATAAGGCATGTATTAATGCTTCCAAGTTGTTTTATATAAAATAAAGTGGCATCATATTGACTATAATAACGTAGTATAGCAGTTGAAACAATTATTAAAACGACCTATATTTATCCTACATGCAGCCAAAACAACCGTTATCAAGGACATGCACACGTTACCTTCTATAATAATATATTTCAGGAAACCAAAACCATAGATATTATCCGTACTAGTACTCAAAATAAGTTTGGCTATGTACTACTGTTTAAGGGGTGTTAGTGTTTGTTTGCTTCTATTAAGATTACCTGTATAAATCAACTGTTCTCAATACCTGTTTATCATAGATAGATACCTTCGGTTTAAGGAGTAATTTCTAACCACTATCTTCGACTATTAGAAAGGCATTGGACACCAGATACTTTTGTTTTTGCTTTTCTAGAATAGATATCCAAAAAAATAAAAATAAAAAAATACAGGCAATATCATCGTCATCTTTTGTTTGCATGATAAACAAGATGCTAAGGAAAAACGGAAATTGTATAGTTCGTTGTAAAGACCCTCCAAAATATATATTAACTAAGTTGTAGTCTAAAGAGGTATAGCTGACATTATTTTTATAAATTATTTGCGAAAAGCGACTTTATATTGAGCCTTTAAATTTCACGTAGGAATTAGTTTAACTACAGGCCTATGTATACATTAATCGTTGACGGTCGACTGCATAAGATAGCTCATTCGCCAATAATCAGGTTTGTTCAGAATAAACGTCGAAATGTTCTTTATCCCAAATAAAATGAGTATTACTTTTTTTTGTATTTAAGTAAAAACTTAGGTTATCAACATCATTTTAATCTGTAGCTATAGTCATGCATATGTCGCTTTAGGAAGTATCACCACCTCTGATGGTTATCAAAACTCGTTTGATAAACAGGGTTCATGTTCAAAACGTATGTAAGCAAATTGATTTTTTAAATCTAATTTGGGAATCGTAACAATTAAGCAGGATACAAACAAAACAAAATCTATCAATAACTCTAATTATAATCATCTTGTTTAGATCGAGAAGAATACAAAACGATGATGCTCGTAGTCCCATGAAAATTCTCATATATGGTAGTTATACGACGCTGACCTCACATTACCTTATTTATATGTGTTATAAACAAAGCAAGTGCTTGTTTTCTATTCTTTAATTGTTCTATTTCCTGTTATTTGTTTATTTTGTTTTCTTATTTATGTAATGATGACTCAGATGAAGTTTAAAAAAAAATCATGGAATTAGTCCTGATGATCATACAAAATAAATATTATTCCAATAAATGCACCGTAGACAAATATTAACTTCTGCATAGATTTTCAAAACAATAGTTAAAATAAGAAAAAACATCTTGCTGCTAAAAACATGGGTTTCCTATTAGCCCTTTCAAATGATTCATTTCCTGAGTTGACCTTGTTTGAATTAAGTAGCAATGGAATAGGCATAATACACAAAGACATATTCAATGAGTTTCCAATCATGAGTCTGACTAGTATCCGAACTTTAATGATATCCTTTGAAAAAAAGCCTATTTATAATATCGAATAATATGAAAACAAAAAAGGTACATACCCCAAACTAGATGTATATTAGAAGAAGTTAGATAATGTTCTCTTTATCATAAAATAGCCACCCTGAACTATTAGTGGTTTTAGAATAGCCCAAAGATTTGAATTCTTGGAATGAAAACTTAACTCAAAATCAATTACTTGCTCTTGTTTTTGATATTGCAATAATTAAGCTTGAAATATATCAGGAATCAATGCTGTATTAGCATTATATTATAGAGAGTATGATCAGGAAGCCAAGACAGAACAATGCTTTATAATTCCTAGCTGCTATAAAAAATGGTTTATGCTCAAATATTATTTCAAATTATCTCTGGATATCTTGGATATGAAACCTTAATGATGCCATGGGTTTATAGTCATGTTAAGATGAAAATATCAAGAGTAGTATGATGATCTCATGAATACATTTTATTAATAAAATTTCAAGCATAGTGTGAACCTACAATAATTAATAATGTAAATGTAAAAATAAAAATAAAAGAAATCTCTTGACAGCTAATTAACTTTGTCGACTTTTAGTAGCAACTCAACAGAACCACATTATCGAATAGTAAATAGCGACAACAATTTTAAATTTGTAACCATTGGTAAAATAAAATGATGTTGCTAAAATAGCAGCATAAATGACAACAGGTAACTTATAGTGTCACATGGGTACTGTTGTTACCATTGTTGCTAAACGCTTCTGTTCTATTCCAATTCAAGGTGGCACGATATTTCCAAAAAAAAATGCCTGCATTTAAAAAAAGCAATGAATAACAATGGACAGCATTTCTCTTATATAAAAATAAAATTAAATAATAGTCGACCTTTCTTTTTCTTTTTCTTTTAATATCAAAATAAACTCGCTTTAATCAATGTCAAAAAACCCAGATAACAACAAAAAATACGGGTGGCTAACAGCCCGTCAAACTAAAAAAATACAACAAGATAGAAATGAAGTCGACAATTTCGTGAAGCAAAACAGAGGTATAGAACTTTTCTTGCTCTAATATTTAAAAAATATGAAAAACAGTGTATTTAGTTGACATTGTATGTCATAGCATACACACATTGTAAAAGATGCGGACAGATGGGACATTTGAATGCAATATCTATAATATGCCCTTATAATAAAAGCAACCTATCTCCTTCCTCTTTTGAAATGCATGGTAAAGTGAGAAGTATTCTACTATATCATACCAATTTATTAACTATAATGAGATCATATAGGCCAAGCAAGTTCCACTCAACGTGTTCCTGCAGGGAACAGGCATTCAATCCAAAGACAATCGAATCCCCCTACTGCCCCTACTAGAAACCAAGGTATATACCATAATATAGCGTACTGTTTATCAACTAATTATATTGTAATAAAGTAGGTGGTCAATTTGGTGCTTTTTTTTCTGATGTAAATCGTAAAGGTAATGCTAGCGAAAAGAATTATTTCATGAATAAAATAATTGCTTACTGAAATATTTCATTACAAAAGATCCTGTCTGTACAGCATGCCTACGCCCTGGACATAAAGATAAGAGTGATTATAGATGCCGCCATTTTAAAATTGCTCCATCCTCATTTCGTCGTGACAAAATGAAAAAGTAGAATAATTATATAACAACATTTTCAGACACCATTTAAAAGCATTACAATTTATCTTCCTCAAAAAAGTTTTTGCTTTTTTGTGTTAATTAATGAATAAAAATAATAAAGAACTCTGAAAATTAAACCGGTTATAAGCAGGATACTTGCTTTCATTGTTTGATCTATGTATTCGCTCTGATCAAATGCTGGTTTTTTCATTAATTTTTTTCCCATTTACATCCTTTCTTTCCTCTTTCTTTATTATACTAATAAAAAATACAGACCAATTATTTCCTCATATAATAATGACAACTTCTGCCTTAAATTACTCCAAGTATAATTAGGTATAAGTTGAAATAATAAACTGACAACACCCAACATGGATATCATTTATAGTGAAAAGTGTATTCAATGCAAGGGTATTGCAAATAAAGGTATCATCAAAAGGTTATGAACGGTAATCATAACTCTGAATAAGTTTCAAAGTAAAGTTTGGCTTGTAATATAAACAAAGTGGATTGTTTTATATAATTCACTTTATTTTAAGGGGTTTCTAAACCTCTATTTAAAGTAATGTAGTAGAAGATGGAGACTAGGTAATGTGAATGAAAAAAAAAAAATCAAATCCCACCTAAGAAAATATTTTCTAAAAAATTGCACGTAATTGTCATAATAGGCGTCACTAGTTTTTTACCGTGCTCCATAGACACAGTTGGGGGAAATAAGGGGTTATCTCGTAGACCAAAGCTGTCTTCAATAGCACCGAAATGTGCTTTATTCCCGCTTTTCGTCGTATACAAACGTTTTTCGTTATTACAAAGTGTCATCACCAAAACATAATGGTCAGGTCCAAAGGAATCAATGACTTGGAGATGGCGCAGATTTATATTTGGTATCATAATATAAAGACCTTCTTTCGTTGGATCTAAAGGTTTACTGGAGCGTTCAAAGTATTTTCTGGTACTCAAAGTGTGTAGTTGTGGGAAAGACCATGAGATAAAAGTACCGATATTGGCTGGAAAATGTACATCATTAAGCTCCAATTTCTTGAGTTGGTGAAAAACTGGAGCGGTGACATTCTCTGTAATAGTAGGACATTCTAATACTACATTGGTAATCTTCAATGATTCGAGATTTTCTCCACACATACTCAGGACATCGGTGAAATTAATACTCTCGTCAATGACAAAACTACCAAGGCGGAGCTCTGTAAGCACATTCATTGAACCTAGCTGCTTATAATCATAATCCACACAGTCCATTAGTGTAAGTGACTGAAGATGTCTTGATTGATTTAAAGTGGGTAATAAATTAACTATTTCATTGCGTATAAAGCCGTCCAATGTCAGTGATTTCAGTTGGCAACCGCTTTTATCTAACGCTCGTAGCACATAAGTGTATTCGTATATGGAACTGAGCTGAATGTGGAATTTTTGGAGATGAGGGTCTAAACCCATTAATAACTTGTCCCATTCATCGCGCGGATATTCAGTCCCGGGTTCTTCATATTCAAAAATCAAATCGGTAATAAAAGATAGTTCAGATAGATTTGGGTATTTTTGTAAAATATACAGTAATAGCATCTTTCTATACAGCACATCGTCGTTGACATTAATTCCAGCAATCGAGAGCGATGTAACAGAAGAAGCAGGTACAATGTCTTTTGGTGGTCTGGTGCTTATATATTTGACGTCTTCTAATATAAGTGAATTTAATGATGGTAGTGTACTATGTATGAACTCGAAATCATCCATATTAAAGCGCATGAACCAAAGCTTGAGATATTTGACTGCTGGAGTATTTGTCAAAGTGTTGAGAAATTTCACTGTATCACCACTCTCTCCAAAGAGTTCGAGGGTTGTCAAATTCGACCAAGTTTTCGATATAAATATCTCTCCAAGATCCATATAACTGCCTCCAAAAAACGTTTTGAGTTTATCGTGCCAGGGGTCGAAACAACTGGGTTTTAGACGTATTTCATCAGTTATATAGCAATCTTGCACGTTTGGAAATAGCTTTGGAAGAATGGTAATATCAAAGCCAATACCAGTTTTCACTTGAAATAACAGTCGGTTTACTTGTGTCCCGAGAGAAGGTTCTTGTTGTATAGCTGATATGACACTGTCAAAGCCTTCTTTGGAGCTTATGCTAAGTGTTTCAAATAGCACAGTGGACTTGATTATGGATCCCCATTCATGAAAAACTTGTATGCATTGCAATTTGTCGTTTTGGTGAAGAAGGCGGAAGATGTAAACGAGGATTTCAGCAGGAATGCTTTTCATTGTTATAATAAAAAAAAAGCAGAGTACTTTTGACCGAGAATAAAGTATGAAAACAATTCTTAAGGCTATTAGTCTACACAAGCTCTGTATAAAAAATACAAGTGACAATTGTAGCTTATTTTCTTTGGAAAGTTCTTTTGGGCATGTGTCGCGGTGCAAGTTATTTGAAGGGAGAAGGCTTTTATAACTGAAAGTGACTAGATTTATCATTCATAGGCACCAATATTATCCACTAAATATTATTTATTTTAATGGTAAAAATGCTTAGATGGAGTGATCGATTTAAAGAAGAGTTATAGTGTAAAGGTGATTATAACATAATGTAGATATTATTATCGGGTACACATAGTGACGGATCCTTTCTACAATGTAATAGACTTATAGGTATAGTTTTCTACAATACCATCAATACATGATCAGGATACCCATATATCATTTTTTTTCTCATCCAGTTTTTCTCAACAGTTTGAAATTTTTTGAAAAAGACAGTACACCACAGGTAACATCAATAATGCACCAAAAGTGGGCAAAAGCATATGATCTAGTGGGTCAAGTGTAAAACCCGATACAAAAAAAAAAACCTTTATACAATGAATAAGGGGGGGGGGATACGAAAGAGGTCAAAAGCTAGAAATTTCAGCATACATTTATGCATATTGGAAAGTATAAAATGGGACAGGGGCAGCAGAAAGCTGTGCGGAACGTTTAAACTGTACAAGATCATCAACAAGGATGGCATTCTCTGGTAATTTTGTGTGATCACGATCGGAATAGCCTGTTGGACCTTGCTTCAATTTATCAACAACCTCATCCAACAGTTGAGGTGTGATTGATTTCTGTAGAATATCCTTCTCCTTGCAATGCTCTAGGAAATCGGAAAGACCCTCTTTTGTGGAAATCTTGGTGTCACCACCGAACTCCGTTAACCAGTCCTTGAGGTTTTCCTCTGAAACGGCCTTTCTGTCAATGATGCTGAGGTAGCGGAGGACAGGGTAGAGTTCGTCGAGTGTAAAATTAGCCTCATCATCAGACTTGAATACGGGTGTCTTTTTTGATTTGAGATGAATGGATAGCGCTGACCCTTCCTTTGCGGTGGGAACAATATATTGATCGTAAAAGGAAAGAAGAGATTCTTTTGTAATTGTTCCCAACTCTGCCACATCCTTTTCAATTTCATCATATTCATAGTACCCAGATTCAATGTGAGACCAGTAGCTGTAGCCTTCATCCCAAAGATTCTTGTGCTTTTCCAATCTATCCGCAATCAATGAAGCTACCTGTGATTGATAATCCTTCTCCGTCATATCTTGAATGATTTCTCGAAGTGAATCCAAAAATTCGTTTGTTCTATTCTCCAAGTAGACGGGATCACGCTCACTTTGAATAATCATACGGAAGCCAAGCATACCAAGGTATTTCCGAATACCACTAAACACCAAGTAGCCCAATTGCTCCTTTGTTCGAAGTTGATTAAAGCAAGGCTCCTGAGCAATCTGTGCCACAAGACCAAGTCTAGCGCGAAGTGGAATATCGGTTACAGGGCAGATTTGAGTATAGTAGCCGATTGCTGAGTTTACATCATCAGGGTCGCGCACGGGCAACTGATATATACAGTGATCACCTGTTGATAACTTGACCGCCCTTTCCCCAATAAATTGACTAGGTAAAAGTGGTCGTGGTGCCAAGATGGACTGAACATTATCAAACATGGAAATAACCTTGTCTTGCTCCAAACTTCCATGTGCAAGTCCCTCGATATGAAGTGTAGAGAGCATGATGGGAATGAATGCCTGTACTTCCTCCATTGTGATATCCACAATTTCTTTGGCCAGATCCTCATACTTCCACATCATCTCACTTAATGCAAACGATAAATAGTAAGCGGCATGCTGGTAGGGTGCTTCCAAAAAGAAATTTTCGTAGCTGCGTGTGACTTGATCTTTAATGATATCAAATCTATCGGCACTGATTTCGATATCTTTCATTTTGGTGACCACCTTTTCAAGCAATAATGGCAATTTATCGCTGTAACCACCAACATAAAGCTAAAGTGAATTGAGTGTTTTAGTATTTACATGTAAATAAATAAAATGGTGTGCTATTTACCAGCAAACCCTTTGTTTCAAGGTTGATATAGTAAATCAACCCAGCCACCTCTGCATTGTAGGAGTATTCAGTTAAAGTATCAGACAAGAGCTGGATATAAAGTCTAGTGACGTAAAAGAAAGATCAGAAAAAAAAAGAAAAAAAACCCATTATTATTATTATTATTGCTCATCTCCCCCAAAAAATGAAAAAAAAAAATACTCACGCTAGTATAACAGCATTTCTTGGAGTAGCATAAACCAAAGGATTCTTAAAAAACATCCATACATTTGTTTTAGGAATCGAAAAGGTGTCGTCCTTCTTGTACCAAACTCGGGTGGTAGAATTCTCCTGAATCAGTGTTGGCTTCTTTGCTTTTTTCACGGCATCAAGTTTGGTTACATCCAAGACGGTCGGAATAAATTCATTAATGGTAGGTAGTGCAAACTCTGGATT
>VCJM01001659.1:2934-16098 GCA_024139495.1 Backusella sp. ASU-2019c | reverse complement strand
TCCCTTTCCTTTTTTTTTTTTTTTTTTTTTTTTTGCCATCTTTTATTTTTATTTTGCGTTTTCTTTATTGTATATATTCTGTGTAGTTTATTTTCTTTTTACATATAAAAAAAGATAAGAGATTGAATTTAAAAATGGCCGATTTTATCTGTTTACAATACACCACTGATCAACAAAATGGCTCCGAGAATACTTCATCCTTTAGAAGATCTTTAAACTCCAATTTATTTGGTAGAAGATCTATGAATAGTCGCTCAAATAACAATTCGGGGATAGAGACACAACAAGAATCAGTTTATATTCGCATTGTACCACATATTGATAATCCAAGCCGTAGTTTAGTGTTTAGTATTATTGAACGAGATCTGGAAGCAGGCCATGTTATTCGTGTGGGTCGATTCACTGACCGCATTGCTACTCAAAACCATATCTCTTTTAAAAGCAAAGTAGTTTCAAGAACTCACTGTGAAATTTGGTTGAATAATGATGGAAAGGTAAAGAAATGATATCATTATGTGTGTAACATGCAAAATTACTATGAAACAAAAGAGTAGTACAATAACAATAACAAAACAACAATAAACATGACTGACAAGTTTTTTGCATACAGGTATTAATTAAAGATACAAAGTCTTCATCGGGCACCTTTATCAATCATATCCGCCTAAGTCCAACAAATCAAGAAAGTCGGGCAGTTGAGGTGCGAGATGGTGACATTGTGCAACTTGGCGTTGACTATCAAGGAGGATTGGAGGAAATCTATAGAGCAGTCAAAATGAAATTTGAAATAAATAGACCTACTCAAGACTCAAGGCCCATTTCGTATAGCATGTCAGCCTATAATAACCTGCGCAACTTGACAAGCTTATCACATAATAGACAAACTGCGACAACGATGGATTTAGATCATAGTTCAGATAGTGATGAAGAGGCTGAGCACCGCAGAAACCATGTGATTCAAAAAAATACAATGTGTCACAATAATGAGATTGAAGTCGAAGAGTGCTGTATTTGTTTGTATGCACTAGCTCCATTTCAAGCGCTTTTTGTAGCACCGTGTTCTCATTCGTACCATTTCAAATGTATCCGTCCTCTGTTTGACAGTTATCCCGGTTTTCAGTGTCCTATCTGCCGTACCTACTCTGATCTCGATGCTAGCGTGGCGGTTGAAACAGAAGAGGTGATGGAGAAGTTTGGTCTATACAGTGGAAAACGCAGTGTTACAGACAAGTCGTCTCATGGTTGCGAAAAAAGTCCCATCAACAAAACCATCTCACAAAGTAATCCCAATAATAAGGAAGGAGAAGATGAAGACGGGGAAACACCTTGTTCATCAAATTCGATGGTACGTCAGAGATCTCAGCAGCAACAGCAGCAGAGCAGTTCATTTTCATCCGAACCACCTTTATCTACGACATTGGTCACTTGTCATTCAAACTTTTCCGGAGTTCATCCCACAGAGATACAGCCACACTCTTCAGCTACTTCTGGCACTGAACGTAAGTGGAACATAAGTTTTATTATATATATGAGAAGAAAAAAAGAGTTATATACGCTTCCTGGTTGTTTTTTTTTCTTTTTTTTTTCGGGTTTATATGTATCTGGAAGAAGTTAAATAATACTAAAAAAAACATATGTATATTTGTATATAAATAAATGTATGTATTTGTTATATATAGCACAGGACCAAGCTAATAATGCAGGAGATCATCGGGCAACCATTTTATTTGAAGACAGCGCCAACAACGTGACGAATGAATATCACCAAAGCAGTAGTACCGAAGAAGAAAATGATGATAATCAACCCATTATGATTTCCTCAAGAATGATTCAGCACCAACCCAATAACCGAAGATATAACAATAACTCCAACAATCTTGTAGAAAAAATCAAGTTGGCATTTTCACCAGAAAGACGTAAATCTACACTGCATAAAAAACACAACAGGGATGAAGATATTCGGTTGGATAGATCAGAGACAGTATTTGATATGCCATCCACATCTAATTCGTCCTCTCCACCTTCTAGTCCTCGGGTTCGACATTCTTTAACGCTGACACAGACTCAATCCAGGCAGTCGATCCAGAATGCTCACCTGAATGAAATTATTGAAGAGGGCACTGTTATACAACGTGATAGACTTTAAAAAACCCAAAAAAAACTTAATATATCCTTTCTCATTGTTTTTTTCCTCTCTTTTTTATACGCATATACATGTATCATATCTTTTCTTAGTTAGTATTTTATGCATATTTATAACCCTTTACCATTATTCTTATATTCGTATCATTATTACTATATTCTTACTATTCTTATTACTACTTGAAAACTAAATTTTTTTTCTTTATCTTTTTGGAGAAAAAATAAAGTTTAAAAAATGTGATTGAATGTTTATCTTTCTTTTTGTTTTAATTATGATCATATTATTAGTTTACTTTTTAGTCAATATGTTATTATGCGTTTATAACAGGAAGTGATTATATTGCATTTTGGATCTTCCCCTTTTTTTATAAAAACAATAATTGATATGCATATTACTTATGATTTAGATAATATTGAATCTCTTGATACCTATTCTATTATTTATATATCTGATACGTCATTCAGATTTACAGGGTATGGTAGAAGATTGAAACGTTGTTGTTCTATAAGCTTTTTGTAAGTAGTGCATGCTTTATTAGGAATAGTATCTCTACTTTGGTGTAACTTGTAATTTTTTAATAAAGAAGAACCTGGTGATAATTCGCATATAAAATAATGAGTGTCTGTTAATATTCTATTGTTACAAAGTGGTACTCTAAATTGAGTATAATAGATGCCTTGTGATGGTATTAAAATCATTTATAAAATAAATTTGCTTATTTCATTATCATTGGGGTCATCAATATCATCATAAACGGTATCATATTTATTTATTTATCTATTTATATTTATTACTTCTGCTACAGCTAATAAAACGACTAATAGAGTGACTTTATTTCATATTGAGTATAATTAAACATTAACAATAATGATCGGATTTTTAGAGGTATATCCCCTGGATCCAAGAATAACTTGAATACAGAAAAAAGAAACAGAACCTACTGGAAACCATAAATTTGGTGGGAATAAAAACATACCAGGGGGCATCAAGCCTTGATTTCATAGCATTTATTGAACGAATATCCTTTACACCAGGCCATTCTAAACTTAATCTCTCTCTCTCTCTCATGAAGGTAAAATTGATTATTTTTTTTCTGTATCTTTTGCACAACTGCTTCATTAATACCATATTAATTCCTATTTATTTTCTCGAGCATGTGCGCCATCCGTCTCCTGAAGTAAATTATTCATATGTCAATAATAGCGTTAAAAGATGGTGTACCGTTTCTCTTCCTCCCTGCTTTATAACATGAGTAAATAATCTACTACAAACATGTTTCATCACCTCAAATTATATTGTATATTATAGAATGAAAATGCATCATAGCTCGCTCGAGATTGCGTAGAAACTTTCTTTTCTGCAACAAAACAAACGATGTCGGAGCCAAAAACCAAGAAATTTTTAATTTAAGCGTGTGCTTGTCTTGTAACATTGAAAACCTTACAATTACTCTGGTCAGTATACTTTTATGTATATGATACTTTTCTTTTCATAAAAAAACTTAAACCCTAACTTTAAGTAGCACCTTACCTCGTCAAATGGAAAGCAAAACGAATTTTGTTATCGGTACACGCAAGTCTGAGCTTGCGCTTGTGCAAACCTACCTTGTACGTGATAGCCTTAAGCGTCATTACCCCAATTGCACTTTTGAAGTCAGAGGAATGTCTACCACAGGAGATAAGATCTTGAACCAAGCACTTAGTAAAATTGGTGAGAAGGCCCTGTTCACAAAGGAGCTGGAGGTAGCACTCGAGAACAAATATGTGGACTTGGTGGTACACAGCTTAAAGGATCTGCCAACTTTGTTACCACCAAATATGTTTTTGGCTGCCATTATGGAACGTGAAGATCCAAATGATGCTCTTGTGCTGAATGAACGAAGCAAAATGTACGATCTGGCAACGCTTCCGGAGGGTTCTGTTATTGGAACAAGTTCACTGCGTAGAGTCGCGCAGTTGAAGCGAAGATATCCTCACTTGAAGTTTATCGATGTGGTAACACTACTATTATTATAAAAAGAAAACTGCACACAGTATAACTCTTTCTTTCTTTCTTTCTTTTTAATCTATGTATAGAGAGGAAACTTGTAAGTAAATATTATCCTAAGAACCGGGGCTTTGAAAACTAAAAAGAATGCAGTCTGAATGTATTATTTTTACCATTATTAGAAACACCCGCTTAGCCAAGCTGGATGATCCCAATGGGCCCTACAACGGTATTATCCTCGCTGTTGCAGGTTTAGTACGCTTAAATAAGACTGAGCGTATCTCAAAAATTCTCTCCCCCGATGAGTCATTATATGCAGTCTCCCAGGGCGCACTTGGTATCGAATGTCGTCAAGACGACCTGCAAACACAAGCCCTATTGGAGCCTTTGAATCATGCTGATACACGAATGGCATGTATAGCAGAACGTGCACTATTGAGAACACTGGAAGGTGGATGCACTGTCCCGATTGGTGTTAATACAAAGCTGGACGGCAATCAGCTTTGGATGCATGGCTTAGTTTCTAGTTTAGATGGGCAGAATGTGACCGAAATGAGGGATAGTATTACATTGGAAGATGGGTTATCACCAGAGAAAAGAGAAGAATTGGCAGTGGAGCTTGGTCATAGTATAGCTAACAAGTTGATTCAAAATGGTGCAGATAAAATTTTGGCGGAATTGGCAAATTCTCACTAATGTCTTTTTCAAGAATATAGGAATAAAATTCAAATTAATGCGAGAAGTTATTCAAAATGCTAATAAAAAAAAAAAGAAAAGAAAAGGAATGAGAGTAGATAGTAACATAGCAGAATCAAGATGACATGGGTTTTGTCGTGTGTCCTTTAAAATGGGGTGCCTTATCACGATAATAGGCAACTAGGATGGGTTATTGGGATTCTAATTCATTTCTCATATCACTGTGATCAGCTCAGCTAAATGTCTAGCTTAATCTCCCCAGAAAACTCTTAAAATGATTAAGTTCAAGAATATGGACATTTGTTCTGTTTTAAATTGCTAGATGTTTTTTGCACAGGTCATGGTCGAATGTAGCGATATAGATAAGCTATCTAAGACTAAACCTGTAAACAAGCTCAAGAAAGAAACCCTGATTCCAGTCAATATTGCCACCAGTCTCCAATAAACTAAAATGCTCCTGTATTGATTCCCTTTTCATCTTCAACCTCAGAAGATAAAGCAAGCTCATCTACACAACCAATAGGTTCCACCGCTTTACTACAAGGATATATAGAAAAATTCACTATGAAATGAGTTCATACATGGATAGATTCCAACACCATTCAAGTTATAGTATCAAATAGAAGCACTTTATTATGCCAGATAAAATATTTCTTTAATCCGGTGGATTTCTTACGAAGGTCGCCCCAGAGCGATTCACTAGTTCAAGTGACCGAGTATTTATTATCAAAAATAGTTCAAATGCAATTAACCAATCACATCCGACTGATTCATTTAGTCATAATCTCTCATTTCATCAAGGAAAGAGCAAACACCTAAAAAAGAAAAGCAGATAGGAAATATAATCGATATGAATCAAGTACGGATAACATATAAGTAAACCTCATCATATTACATCATGTTAGACTAACTCATAAAATAGTAACGCTTTATTCCAGGCATAATATTGAATTGCAATAGACTTATGTTAAGATCCTATTTGATAAGCAAGGTTGTACACACACGCTTTGTAACCTCTCAATATTTTTTCTTTTTATATATATTTTCGTTTTACTTTTGTTTTTCTCGATCCTTTCGCTCTCTTTTCCTTTTGTCTGCTTTGCTAATTATGAGTGATTCCAAGACTTCAGCTAAAACTAACAAAAAACCCAGTGTCTTGGTAAGTTTCTAATGGTGGAAGAAAATAGTTGACTGATTTATGCAAAAAAAAATAAAGAATTCGACATTAGCGGGAGCAGGAGCTGGTGCAATTGAAGTATTAATTATGCAGGTATTTCTTTTCTTTCACTCTTATAACGACATGGTTGACTTAGGTTTGTTGGTAGCCTACGGATGTGATTAAAACACGCTTTCAGGTAAAGCAAAATAGTAATTAATATTAATTATTTACTAAAATGGTATATTGTAGTCCGTCCAAGCAGCTAAGCATTACAAAGATGGTATTGCTAAAGCATTCGGCCGTGTATTAAAAGAGGAGGGATTTTCAGGTACAAATATATCTTGTTTGAAATATAGTACTAAAAGACAAATGCAGCATTTTACAGAGGAACTCTCCCCGTTTTATGTATTGTTGGACCACGTATCTCTATACAATATACGGGCTTGGCATTTTATAAACCCATATTTGAGAAATTTGAAGGAAACATTCTACCAGCACATAGTTCAGCCGGTTTAGCAGGTGTAAGTATTTTTTTTATATGGTGATGGGTTCATTTTGTAGTTAACATGTATGAAAAAGGTCTGTACTGGAATTACTCAGGCTGTAACATTAGGTAAACAACACAAAGGAAGTTATATATATATATAGAGAGAGACTCTAACAGTAAACATAAATAGTCACTCCTTTGGAAATGATCAAAGTCCGCCAACAAACTGAAATGACTCAAGGTCAGAGAAAATATCATGGATTGATCAATACAGCAACCATAATTATTAGACAAGAGGGGTGAGTGTATGAAAAGTAGCATGACGGATTTATAAGGAATGACGGAAAGACAAATTATAAATTGAGGCATTAAAAGAGATGGCTGTCAGTCATATATGAAAGTGGGAGAATGTGTGTCTATGTGTGTTTATTTGTCTATAATCGATAGTGATAGAGGACTTTTAAAAAGGCGGTTGATGGAGATAAAGTTGTAAAATGAGAGTGAAGAGATATATTTGTACTCATACATAAGGTGTTACTAGGTTCCTGTCACTTTACAGTGGTTTAATGGCTACTGTTGCAAGACAATCATGGGGTATGTATCATATATCGATGTCGATACAGATTACAAAGAAAGAGTGTGAATAATAAATTCAAATAGGATTATTGGTCAAGTTTTCCGGTTATATAGAAATAAAAGCAATGTTTCAAAGAGCGTCAGGTAACGCAGACGCTCCACTCGCTCCTTGGCAACACATGGTAAATAAACTTTTTGTGAAACATCTCACTAGCTTTTTTTTTTTCTGGAAATGATCTACAAACATAAATAAATAGGCTAGTGGTGGTATGGCAAACATTTTAGTTGGCGTGTTGAATTCTCCTCCCGACGTGGTTAAAACAAGGTAAATCGAAGAAAAAGGAATGGCATATCATTAATATTAATATTAATATTAATTTTTTGCAATAGAATGCAAGATGCGGGTAGATCTTATTCCTCGACTTGGGATTGCGTAAAATCGATGGCTAGAAATGAAGGTTTGACTTCGTTTTTCCGTGGTTCTTGGCTACGCATCATCAGAATTGCCCCAGGTAGGAGTTTTTTTGCTTTCTTTTATTTTATTTTATCAAATATTTATAATTCAATTTCTGTATATTCTTTTTATTACACAAGGTGGGGCTATCCAGTTTGCTGCGTATGAGCAAATCGTTAGTTGGTTAAATAAAAGAACCAATTAAAGTCTCATACATTTCTCGACAACTTTCCTTTTTTATATGCATGTAGAATGAACTCCGTTAAAAATGATCCATGGCAAACAAACTTCATAAACTGTTATGGAAGAATATTAAAAGCATGGGGTTGATAATAGTAGTTAGTCTTTTGATGCGGGCTTTAATGGGTTTATTTTAATTGGAAGAGGTAGTGATGACTCTATCTTACCTGTAGAACTATGTTATAACACTGGGTCGAAGCAACTGTTTCTAAGAACCTTAAAATGTCAAAATGTCCACAACTTCATTAGGGCGGTTCAAGTGAAGTTATCCCACCTTTTATACGATAAATTGAGAAAAAAATTCACAACTTGAACCCCCCCACCTATTGTTTCCAAAAAACTAAATAATCCAGAAAAAAACCTTTTGGTATAGTAACACTCAAATGGCTCTAGAATAACCGGGGTTTTTATATTACCGCAGTTTTCTACGTCCCCAATTTGTGGAAACTTTATATAAAAAAAGGAATAGCTCATCTTTTACTGTTTAAAATCCAAAGATGGTGTATATTATTTTTATTAGTGATATGAATAGAAAATGACGTTTACAATTGAGAGGCGAGTGAGCACAGTATTAAATTATTATATGAGTATGATGTATTATGTAGAGAGTAAATGCACGTGAATAAAGGTTCATGATATGAATGGTCAATGTTTTTGTTAGGTTGATTTATCGGAGTCCCTGCGTCCTGGACGGATATAAAACGGTTCAGGATCATTTACTGACATGACAGGCTGACGGACCATAGGAGTGATAGCTACTGATCTATCCTTTGACAAGGAGATGGGTCCTTGAGAGACAAAACCAAAGCGTTCAAAAAATTTAACAGTTTGATAGTCAACAGCCTCAACATAGACCACATATTGGGCAGCATCAGCTTTGTCCAAAAGGTATTCCATGAGTGCTGTTCCTACACCTTTGCCTTGCTCTTGTGGAAGAACGCCCAAAAAGCTAATAACCAAATGTTTTTTGGGATATTCATTCATGATACGACGACGTACTTTATCGACAGGGTTGTTATTTGGTTTGACAAATGATCGGATTGTTCCCATCAATCGTGTAAACTTAAATGTGCTGATAGTTTGTGGCCAGCTAAAGAATTGTGATCGATCTGACCAGACAAGTACACCTTTGCAACCATCTAATTGAACGGCAAAGTCTCGACTCTGTACTGATGCTGCATTGATAATCGATTTAAAAAGACTGAAAAGAATAAGATCTCGTTTGCCGGTCTCTAATTTTTGTGTCGACCATTTTAAAGAACTGCTGGAGAGAAAAGCATCGGATAATGTGTGAGCGGCTTCATTAATGGCACCTATTGAATTATAATATGTGTTATTTATTTTTCGAAAATGAGATTGACAGATCAAGAAATGTTACCTTTAATTATTGGTCTAACATTGATAAGAGCCTGATCCATATTTACAGTTAATTTGCGAGATACATGAGGAGTATTGATGTTGGTATTAATAGCCACGGGCATATTATTATTTTTATTATTACTAGTATGTTAAAAAGAAATAGCGGTTTTTGTTTATAATGAAGAATTGTAATAAGAAAGAAGAAAATAAATAAACAATGCTTTATATTTATATTGATCTCCCCTAAATCGTTTGTTTAGCCGGAGTAAAAAAAATATAAGGGAGCAGAAAAAAAAAAACTTATTATAGCTCATTTCAACCAGCGAATTTACAGAGCATCAATCATAAATCGATGAAACGTAACACAAAAGTCTCGACCTAAAAGAAATAAACTTCTCGATTTAATTCTAAAATCTATTTTACATAAAATAATGCACCTGAGCATAACAAATTATAAGAGAATAACCCTTCCTTCTTAAAATAATTTTGATACAAATCATTATTCTACATGATTCATGATTCATGAAGACACAATTCAGTTTATTCTAAAATTCATTCCGGCTTAGCGGCATTAAGTATTAGCTTAAATGACGAAGAAAGAGAATATCTATTACAACCAAGTTTATCACCCTCTTTTGCTTCGGATGTTTGTTTGTTAGCTAACATGGCATGTCTTTTTCTTGATGCTAAATATATGAATATTACGTAATACCATCTATTCATTTGTTTTGACATGGAGAAACATAAACAATAATCATCGAAGAAAAATTATTGTATTCTGGTGGCTTAATGGAATAACCATGATGCTCACGTGAAACCATCATTCGTTATGTTTTCATCGTTCTATCATAAAGAACTTTAGCATATATGCTTATCAAGCCTAAATATAACCGTTATTATATATTTTATTTTCCATACTTCAATTCAAATAGCAATAACATTAATATATAATACAACTCGTGCATCAAATGAATAGTTTAAGCTTAAACACGAAACTTTCGAACGGATAATTGATAATCAAAATAAGGTTTAAATGAAGTGGCACAGCCAAATTTAGTAATTTGAGATGTTCATTTGTTGTGCAACATACGTCTATTTTTACCAATTATGCGTGTCTGGTTCCGCCTATCGCTGTTGGATTGAACTTTTTACACACACTGAACATGAATTATAAGTATCACATTCTCTTTCTCTCACTGCTTACACCGAGAGTAAAAAAGGTCCACCGGATTCTCGGCCATCTAGATGCAAGATAATTAAAGGATTGGAGGAGACTAATTCAAAAAGTCTTTCTTAAGTATTTGAAGAGCCATCTCTTACAATTATGCACTTACCATTACAAACTCGTACGTCTTTTTATACGTAATGTTTAATAGAAGAATAGACGTACACCAAACCTCTCTTTTTTATGCTTGTTAAAAATAAAATAAGATTAATTCTTTTCATTCTGAATTCCAAAAATAATAATATGGACACAGGCTACGCTCAAGAACGAATCATAAATGTTGTAGCTTTCTTTATAAATCCATTTTCTTCGGATCTTGAATGCAAAAAATCTTTTCACGCATTAAAGTTAAACTTGACTTTTATAGTTTCTTCCTTTGCATCTCTTTTTATTTCTACAAAAAGTCCCTTTTTATTCCCCTTTAATGAGCGATTAACAGAATTTTGGTCAATAGACCATTAATAATTTAAACATGCCATAATTACTTATTTATCTGATATTATTATCACTCAATTCAACATTTGTCCAAATCATATTTCCATATTACCAGTTTTTGCTTTGTGAAGTTAATTCGAGCCTTTCCTTTTTACTTTCATTCTTTGTTCTTATTAATGTACCTGAAAATATGAACTCTTCTATCCATAAAAGATTGAAATTCTATAAATAGTTAGCAGAATATTATTTTATATTTCAAACTCATGTTTGGCACAGACCACTCATCATTTACGGAAAGAAGACATCATTAGTAAAACTGAAGCTGCAAAAAAGATCGTCATAAACCCTATGTCTGCGATTGCCTTAACCAAAAAAGGCTTCATTTATTACGTTTAACGTGTTAAATATTTTTAATCAATTGATTGCGTAAGTTAACGGCGATCTAGTCGATCAATTACAATACTTTTTAATTTAGAATTATTTTTGTTTTGTATTATATCATTAGAAGTCATGCGTAAATATCATCAAATAAAAGAGCATATTAGGTTTGTTTTAATGAAACAAAATAAAGTATATATGACTAAGTTCTTTTTCTGTTTTTAAAGAAAAAGATGTAATCTACGTTTAGATCTAAATAAAAACTTAATTTCATCATGCATATGACGTTTTTTATTACAGTGGGTCTTTTATAAATCCACGCTGCGCTAAATTTGCATGTCGATTAATTTACTTTTTTCTTCAACCCCATATTACTTTAAATGTCTGAATTCGCATCTCTTTAAGTTCACATCTCGATAAATTCGTCGGTTTGATAGTCCCTGTTCCGCTATAGAGAGGATGCGTTTATGTTTTTACTTTCGAAATAAGTGAGTGAGCATTATTCAAGATCATATCACAGAATAAAGCAATTTGGAACATAAAGTTGCACTCCATATTGTATCATCCAATGCCGTGTTTTTCTCCTAAGTCTTTATTTTCTTCTTCTTATCCTTCTTCCGGCTCCACATTTATAATACCAATTATCAATAATTAGTCGTCTTATCAGGGGAAGGAGACTTGAATTTCCAGATTTGGAAACTCGGTAGCTGTTTTAGCTTGGCACACATAAAGACTACAAATGCTGAAGTTGTAATAAACATAACTGTAATAAATAGTTATGATTTTCATCATTTCAGCTTTTACTGAGTAGTAATTGTTTTATTTTCTCTCTCCATTTATTTATTATATATAATTTTTATCATAATAAAACCGTTCGAGAAGTTTTCTTTCTAGTAAAATGTTTCCTTAAATTCACACATAAAGGACTACTAAAATAATGAACTTATCGAAGTGTGAACTAACAGATATATACGTTTATTCAATCAGCCAAAGTAATAAGGGGTCAAAGAGTGGTTAATTTATCGAGGTTCCGCTGTATTGACTTAAGGACTACAATATTCAATAGGTTTATACTTTAATTATATCAATTGGTAATGCTTACAATGTATATCGCTGATTGTTTCCCAAAGGAAGAGTGTTAGTTCATTTTGAGTAGATATAATATAATGTATTTCTAATTTTAAGGTTATGGAAATACCACTCATATTGCTATTCTGTTTTTTTTTTATTCATTGAAATTCCCAAGAGTGAACCCACATATGCGGAATATACCAAGTATAGCTGTTGATTTCTGGCCAAAAATTTAACCTTAAAAGGTTATAAATACAGTGACTTATCACAAATATAACTGGATTTTTTTGTTTCTTGCCTTTAATGACAAACAAAGTAACTACTTTGGACAAGGCTGATGTTCTAGAAATAACATATCATCCTATTTAATCAGCTGGTGTCTTTTCTTTCCTTTTATTAACCAACGGACAAAGGCAAGGAGCATCACGCAAACCATTATATTCCAATGATAATACCTAGTACAGTGATTTAAGTTTAAGAACAATTTTTGTGTGTGTATTTTGTGTTATAAAATGGATCGAAACACCAGTAAATCATATTCTCTGTTAATAAAAACCATATTTTTAGACGTAAATCATTGTAAAATATGTAGTTATAAAAAAAAACTTCTGGGATTTTTCTCATTTCTACTTTTTTTTTTTTTGGCTATTTTACTTATACTAATAGGAAAACGTGTGTTGCCTTGTTATTAGTAGTGTGATTTTGCAGTAAAACGATGATTGGAAACTTGAGATCACAAACTTCCATTCATAGTTGTGTTGTGTGTTCCGATCACAATGTTTGTACCCATCTTCGTTTTGTGAAATGAAGATCAAAGCGTTTACTCGGTTATAATACTAATAAAATGGAAATCATTGCCCCTTTTATTTATTTATTTATTTTTTTTAAAAAAAAGATTAAATCTATATCAATTATATATGAAACAAGCTTTCGCAGTAGAGAGCAATTTAATGAA
>VCJM01001652.1:53521-65727 GCA_024139495.1 Backusella sp. ASU-2019c | reverse complement strand
TGACCTTGGTACGCTTGTGCTTGATCTTCTTGGGGGTGGTGTAGGTCTTCTTCTTTCTCTTCTTACCACCACCGAGGAGCTCGGCGTTGAGGTGGAGAGTCGAGTTGTCCTGAACACCGTAGAGAGCAAGAGCCTCAGAGTTCATGAGGGACTTACCGGCGAAGGAGAGACACTGGAATTCAGCATCAATACCTAAAACATAAAACCATGTTTAATGGCATACCCAAACACAAGGCTTCTTTACAAAGTACCTTCACGGACGGCAATCATGGCCTTAACATTCTCAACAGAGGTGGAAGAGGCGACATCGAGGGCAAGAGTGTTGCCAGCAAGAGACTTGACGAAAACCTGCATTTTGGTACGGTGCGTAAAAGAGAGGGAGAACAATACTTTTCTCTATTTAATTTGTTTTTTATTCATTTTTTTTCCACTCCAAAAACTTTTCTTGGCCCTTGATTGGGCTATATTTCTCTGGTGGCTTGTTATCAAGAATTGACCAAGAAGTAACCTTCATCTATGGAATGCAAAACAAAACAAAAAACATGTTTGATGAAAAAGCCTTCAACATGATGATAAGCCATCATCTTTGATACATTCACATCATTAAAAATGCACACTTTCATCATGATAAAACAAAGTTAAAGAATAAACAAGACAAATGTAATTTAAAGTTGACTATTTACAATGATATATTATACGTTTATTATGGAAAATAGATATAAAAAACGAAGAGAGCTTAGTTCATGGCTTGGACCAAGTTGTTGATAAAGTTCTCACGGTTTCCAGCATCACCACCTTCAACATAGTTGAGGAACTTGCGTTCTCTCCACATGTTGTTGGGGTTGGAGAGCTTGAAAGGCCAGAGGAAGTTGGAGGCTTCCTTGAAGTGAGGACCAACAGTGGCAATCTCATGAATAAGATCTTCGATACAGATGATGTTGTGCTTGCCAAGGGCTTGCTCGATAACAGAGTTGTCATGGAGAGGGATGCGGCTCTTGTTGACCTTACCATAACCACGCTTGTAGATCAATTCGCGGATGGTCTTCTGGTTGGGGTAACCGTAGGCAACATAGGGCTGGACCAATTGGAGCATCTCAGAGGTAGCCTTGTTAAGACGGACAAAGACACCGTTGTTGATCTGCAAGAGACGGAGAAGAGCAAGCACCTTACGGGGCTTGGGGGCAATGTTGTTGATACCGCGGATACGAATAACAAAGACGAGCTTCTCCTGGGCAGGGACGTAGTAGTTACCCAAAGCCTTGGCTTGACGACGAAGACGGATCTCGTTCTTCTCGTTGGCCTTGTACTCGGCATCGTAGTTCTTGGCACGCTTGAAGATTTCGCGTCTCTTGGTAATTTTGGCCTGAAGAATAGAGAAAATGTTGATTAGAAACATGAATATAAAAGACATGATGATAAATTTGTTAGATATAATATTTCATCAGCCCCGAAAGATGGTTAACTAATAGGCAACATCGATTTGCGGTCTAGCCAGAATATGAGGAATCCTCAAATCATCATGAAAGAAATATTATATCTAACCAAGATAAAACAAGATGGATATATTACCTTGCGAAGTTCGACCTTCTTGGCAGCAGCCTTGGCTTGAGCATCAGCATCAGACTTTTGCTTCTTCAAGAGAGTTTCGGGGACAAGAATGTCATCAGCAGTGGGAACGTTACTATACACACAAAAAATCAAATGTCAATATAAAAGAAAAAAACAAAACAAAAGCCAACTTTTTCAAGTCAACAAGCGTCTGTCTTTCTTTAATTTAATAGAGGGGAAGTAATATCCAAAGATATAAACCCAATAGTAAATAATGACAATTTAAAATGAAAGCCACCTTTTAAAAAAGAAGCAATCAAGCCCGTTCAACTCGATGAGATTAAACAGAAAGAGGATATACACTGCCATTCGGTCAAAGGAACATAAAGATGCAAAGCACGTACCCTACCAAACTGACAAACAGTAGGTGATTGAAACGAGAGATACTAAATGACCACCAAATGTAACAGCTGTTTTAAATTATTAAAGGAAACAGAAGCAACGTTGAACTTCCGAGACCCCAAAAGCCTTCATTAACTTCAGGATGTTGTCATTCATCCCTTCACGAAGAATGAAGTAAGGTTTAAAACGAAGCAAAGAGGGAGAAGATATCACACCAGCTTTACATCGCTTCAAGACAGAAACACCTTTTGATTCTTTTTTTATTTAAAAAAAAAGAAAACTTACTAGGCAACCATTGTTTGTAATAATAGGGAGTAAAGAAAGAGCTAATAACTATCACCAAGGGGGCTGATTTAAATAAAAACATTTTAGTGAAAATTTTTTCAATTTGTTGCCACGTAATTTTTGCAGTCAAAACTAGCCACTTAGAGTGCGACATTCTTGAGATCGGAACTCTTAAAATATTCGCCTGTAAGCTGCTTTGAAATTGCCCCCTCTCAGAAATATATGGATTTCTCTTGATCTATGCAGACATCCTAGCAACTACTAGAAGCTACTAACTTGAGTTATTGGTTACTCCTCTGCATCACTTATTTTTTAATACTACATTAGATGAATGGTTTTTCTCAAAGCCTTTTTTTTCACTTACTAACTACATAGATTCATCATTTATCCGACGGCAAAATGTTTTTTACTATCGAAACTGATTAAATTTATATGCTGAATGAGAAAAAAAAATAAACCTTTATTAACAACATGATCTTGGATATATTAGTTTCAATCAACATTTACCCCTCATAGTGTTAGACATCTATTAAAACCAGATAAAGAGCAAGTTAGCCATAAAACTGTCTTGAACCCAGTCATGGTGGCTTGAAGAATCGTACACGTTCTAACCCATATCATTGCAAGTAATCATTCTTAAAAAGAAATACGACAATGGGGTCATGATGTATATAGAGATTCATTCGGTCCCTCACACTTACTTTGACTTTTTTTTTTTCCAACTCCACATTTGTTGGACTTTTCAGATTTTTCAGATAGTAAAATTGCATTTTATCAAGCTGTGAATTTTCGATAAATGATAATAATTGAAGTGTTCTATAGAATTCCTAACGCTGATGTCACTGTGTGTATTCAACAGCAAGATATTATTGACTCATCCTTCAGGTTGCCAATATAATAGTTGAGTTTTTTTTTTAGGGCGTTTTCTTTTTTATCAATATTTGGTATCCTCCAAAGGGTATTCCACTTATTCAAAGCCATAACACTTTGATGAATGGACCACCTTCAAAAGATTTTCTGTCATGGTTTATAGCCTTTTACCAATGCGTATATTTAGAAAAAAGAAAAAATACGAGAAAGGGAGAGTATTTTCAAGCATGACGTTCAGTCGGTCTTTTTGACATATACCTTGGAAAAGACGGGTGATCTTCACTTGTTTATTTGCTTATCCTTATTTTATGCTCCGTTTGATGAAAAAAAGATGATGCAAGCTAATCTATTTCACCCCTCATCACAAAGGAACAGACAAGACGTTTTTATTTTATTTATTTATTTTTTAAAAGAGTACATTTGAGATCAATTTACTGTATAGCACAAGACTCTTTTATAAAAGAGAGTAATCATTGCATTAAAGCAACAGCTTTGAAATCCGTGTAACATTTGCACGTTTTTATGAGTAAACAGAGAGCACGTTTTTTTTTTTTTACCAGTCCAGCAGCGGGAAATACTTGATCCCATCGCAGAATAAATAAATAAATAAAAAAGTTTCAGCAAAGACACGTTTTTTCTTTTCTCATCTTTTCAAACTTGTTTTCAAAAAGATGGCACCGCCTAAAAATGAGCTACGTTCACGCTCAAACAAGAAGCCAAACAAAAAGCAAAGCGAAGCACCCAAAATAACACAATCACAAGCAGATCTGGCCAAAGTAAAGTAAGTAATATTCAATAGAGGCTATGCTCTTTTTTTACTTAGCACTGTTTCAAAATAGAGAGGCTCAAGAGTTTTTGAGTGAAAAGGGTACCTTTTCATTTTCACTCTTGACCGCCTTCCGCGTACTTCTTATTGTACGTTGTTTTTCGGGCCTGTTCCGACTTTTGGATGATTGTGACGAGGTCTACAACTACTGGGAACCCACACATTATCTGTTGGAAGGGTATGGACGCGAGACATGGGAGTACTCTGCAGACTATAAGATTAGAAGCTGGGCCTATATCTTTGTACATGCTTTGATTGGCTTTGTTAGCAGTATAATTACTTCTACAAAGGTTTGTCATTACATGTCAATTTTTATATATATCACTCATTCTTTCTTTATATAGCTCCAAACCTTTTATTTAATTCGTCTTGGACTTGGTGCTGCTTGTTCTTATGCTGAGGCTAGATTTTATCGTACCGTCACCGAAGAAATCAATCCTCATGTGGGTCGTTATGTCTTTGCTATTCTTTTCTTTGGTGCCGGCATGTTCAATGCCTCTACAGGTAAAGAAGAAGCCTGTCAAGAGACTTTAACTTTATTTAATCATTTTTTTATTTTATTTATTTAGCCTTTTTACCTTCCTCTTTTGCCATGTACTGTGTATTTATGGCATTCTCCTATGTGTTCCGTCCCGTGTCGGATGTGGACCGTAGCCGTACATACAAGGTAGTGTTTTGGATTGGTTTGGGCGCATTGGCTGGCTGGCCGTTTGCTGCATTGATTGGTGTTCCATTTGCCATTGAGGAGGTTGTGATCTTTGGACGTGATACCATGCAAAAGGAGGGTCAGACCATCCGTTCCGTCGCTACACCCTACTGGCGTTTAAAGAGAGTTGTTCGATTATTGGAGGCTACTGTTCTTGTAGGAGCTGGTTTAACAGTAAGTTGTCAAGGACGTTTTAAAAAGTACATGGAACTCACATGAGGTTAAATCATAGTTTATTTTGGTGTTGATGGATCAAATGTTTTACCGTTCTTACACTGTTGTTGCTTGGAACATCATTAAATATAATATCTTTGGTGATGGCAGTCGTGGTCCTGATTTGTATGGTACTGAACCTTGGTATTATTACATCTTGAATGGTTTCCTCAACTTTAATATTGTCTTTTTATTGGCTTTGGGTTCTTTTGGTTGTATGGTAAAGTATTTCAGGGAAATGGAAAAGGAAGAGGGGAAAAAAAAAAAAGAGAGATCAAATGTATAAGCGTATACTTTGGTGTGTATATCGTTGTTCTTATTTCTTACCCCTGTTTCTTTTTATAGCTCGTTACTGCTTACATTGATCGTAATCGTGTTCCCGGCAGAACCTTAATGGACCAAATTTTCCCTTACATTACTTTGGGACTTAAGCTTGCACCCTTTTATGTTTGGTTCATTGTATTCTCTCTCCAACCCCACAAGGAAGAACGTTTCATGTATGTTGCCTACCCCGTCATGGCCTTTAATGCTGCCATTGCCATCTACCTTGTCCGTTCATGGACCGGTCGTGTCGCAGGCGCATTTGGTGCCACTCCCCATGTCCGTGTTGTCTGCTTGCGCTATGCCTCTTTGGCCATCTTGGGTATCTATGCCATTATTTCCGTCTCCCGCATCACCGCATTGCTCACCCGTTACCGTGCACCCTTTGTTGTCTATTCATCCATCTTCCGTGACCAGGCACCCGACCAGATCTCCAACTTGAATTATGTCCAGGAGGATTATCCTTCCAATGTCAACCTCACCACCAAGAATGTCTGTGTTGGAAAGGAATGGTACCGTTTCCCATCCCAATTCTTCTTGCCAAGTGATACCCGTCTCCAGTTCCTCAAAACCGATTTCAGTGGTCACTTACCTCAAGAGTTCCTTGAGGATACTACCATCAAGAGTTATGCTGTGGATGGTGAGAAGCATGAGTACCGCGCCCGTCAGTATGCATGGTTGGGTGCACGCCTTGCGCCTGAAGGTTTCAATGATATGAACAAGGAGAATCCTGATGTGTATGTTACAGAGGATCAGTGTGATTATTTGGTGGATGTCGATTTCCCTCTCCGTCCAGACTCACCCAACGAACCTCGTTACATTAGAGATACCAAAAACTGGAAGGCACTTGAGTGCTATCCTTATATTGATAGCGAAAACTCGCAGCGTTTGGCTAGAGCATTTTGGGTGCCTGGATCTCCTGGTTTAGAATGGGGAGATTATTGTATGTTGAAACGCAGAGTATAAATGGGGTTTATATCCTTAGTTGACTCTTTGGAGAAGTGTCATTTGGAGGATTTTTTTTTTATTAAAAAGAGATATTTGTGTATATAATAGAGTTAATTTGTCTGTTTCATTTATTGAATAAAAGCAAAACATTTATAATTAAACTCTTCCTTGTTCCTTCTAAAACAAAACCATCATTTCATTTTACTCGTCCGATTTTTTGATCTTTGGTACATTCATAACAATAGCAGCTGCAGTGCCAACAACAGACATACCACAAAACACGTAAAACACACTTTTAAAGCTCTCCAGATAAATGGAGCGGATCACCCGTAGCACAATTTCAGACGAAATATACTTGATACGAGTATAATTCTCAATGACACCCGAGTCACGAAGAATTGCATAGATATCAGGTGGTGTATTATTGATGTGCTTTGTGACCTCGGTTTGAAGCAGTGCAAGGGACACAGCTGTACACACAGCACCAGAAAACCCAACAAGACAACGTACAAGCGCCATAGAGGACGCGGCAAGCTCTGGATGCTTTCTATCTTCAAGTATCATTTGGGTGGCAAGACCCACCACCTGTCCTGAAAATCCTGTACCAACTGCATAAACGACCATACATAGGATGCGAACGGCAATGTGCGAATTCACTTGTTGTACGAATATCATCATCAATGTTCCAATAAGAGTAACAACATTGCCAATGATATTGACGGGCTTTTATGGAAGAGTCAGTCTATTTCTCCAAAAAAAGCCATCCATTTGACGTTTACCTTTATATCTCTAAACCATTGAAGAACTCTACTTGCTGCCAAACTAGATATAATAAATGCAATTGTAGGCGGAATCAAAGCCAAACCAGCCTCTGTCGGTGTCGCATTGTATACGGTTTGATATTCAATGAAAACCAATAAATCAAACAAAATGTAGTGCCATCCGCATATAAAAACCAGCAGATAGGAAAGCACAAGATCTCGGTTTTCAATCACCATGGCGGATGGGAACAGTGGCCATGGCGTCACTACCTTTTCAAAGATGATAAAAACAATGCCAGCCACAATCGAACCGCCCAAGAGCCCCAGTACAAGGGGAGATGACCATAGTGAAGGGGAGGCACTTGCCAGGTTGAGACTCGTTAGAAATAAAATCACGCCCACCGAGGCTGTTAGACATCCAACAGGATCGATGCGTCGAAGAAAGAGTAGCTTGAGGTTTTTTCGAGATATTTGTTGATCTGGTTTCAAGGGGATGTTTAATAAAAGGTAAATGATGATGAAGGTCGGTATCGTCATCATGGCTTCTGTCTAATGAAATGATGAGTGTTGAGCAAAAAGGGGAATTGGTTTGTTTTCCTGTGGAAACATATTTATACCCAAAATGTAAATCTCCATGAAAGATGATCTAAAATATATATTAGTTGAAAGAAGGTGAGCATTTCCTGTACTTACCAACAAATATACCGGCAAGAACTTGACATGGATAATAAATTAGCTAACAATAATAATTGAATTAAACAAAGTGCCTACCGGGAGCAACAATGGTGGTGACACCATACGATGCATTGATAATTGGCTGATATTTGACACGATCCCCTAATGAAAACAAATCTAAAAACAAAGATTGTGATTAACCAAACTCAAATGGTGGATGGATTGATGTATACCAATGATGGCTGCAACCACAAGCTATTATGCATATTTAGTATGATTATAATATGCCATTTTTTTTTTTTTTTAAATAAAATAAAATTTACAGATTGCAATAGACCAGAAGCACATCCTACAGGAGAGTTAAAATAAAGAGCTACCTTATATTTCAGTCTTTACCTTGTAGTACCCTGCAAGTCAAAAAAAGGATGCGATCTCTAGCAAATCCACCAAGTAAGCTGGAAAGCGACATCAATCCAATGGCAAATAATAATACTCGTCGTCTGTATATACGCGTCAACACATTTGTAACTGATCAAAATGGTTACTTATATCATCATCATATACCTTCCTAAGCAGTCAGAGATTCTCACAGCAAGTAATTGAAAAACAGCTATATATTCATTATTAAGGGGTGTGAATTATGTATTTATAATGCGGTTCTAACCTGTAGGCAATAGGAATGAAGTGGAATACTACATCATACATGGAAAAATGAGTCTCTAATTTAAAATGATTACAAATTTCTTTTACCCAACTAAGGTTCTTGGAGTCATTAAACTCTAATTTTAAACAAGTTGTGCTTTAACATCTACTATGAAACTGCGATATCCCCCCTTCATACCATAAGTGATTTGCCCAATACAAGGCGCCAATCCAGCATCTGAAAAGGAAGAAGAGATGATACAACAAGCCAATCTAGGATAAAAAGAAAATAATGGTTAATTTACAGAAACACATGATAAAGATGGATTATACAAAACCCTATTAATAGGATGACGGTGTTTCTCTTGCTCTCTTCAATGGGTTGTGGATGAAACAGTGTGATGATACATTTGTTTTGGTTCCCTTCTTTGATCTTTTGACTTTTGTCAAACCTGGAAATACTTCTATAACCATTGCTGTCCATGTGTAAACAAAAATTGAAAAGAAGAAGGACATATAAATGTAGATACCTTTTATTTATTTATATGATTTGCATCAAATTAAAAAAAAAAAAATTGACAATTGTGACGTGAAAAAAAAAAGGTACGGATTGACCTGTAAAGGAAAAGCCTTGTGTACAAAAAAGAATACCAATGATAAGACACTTTTTTTTTTTAAAAGAAACATCTTTTACCCATTTGTTTCCATCATGTGAAATACGCTATCATGGCCCCCTCCGTTTATCTGTTCAAAACCTTAATAAGAGAGGATACCGCATTTGTTTTAGAATTTGCATAAAATTTTCTTGATGCAAAAGGTAATCAATTCAGCAGCACATGAATGAAGCAAATCTTATTTATTTTAACCGTTCAAAAGAGAGACGATCATATATAATTTTTAAGTAATATCTTTGAACTTGTCATTTTAACGATTTTGAAATAAGCGTTTTTCACAAATTTGAACTGTAAGACACCCAGGTCGTTTCTTAAAAAAATAAAACAACAACTTGATTCTGTATCTGCAAAAAAAAAGCATAACTACAATCTTTTCAACTTACACTAATATGCTACGACAACTTGGCTTGGTCGTTCCCAAAACACCGTTATTACAACGCTCGTTCAACACAGCGACCTACTTACGTCGTGAATATTCCGACAAGGACTGGCAACCCAACCTTGACAATGTGGTCAATCAAGCGGTTGCTCAAGAGCCCGCCAACAATGCCTCGGTACCCAATTCCATGCTTGCGTCCTTCAAAAACATGTTTGATCGTGGACCCAATGTTGGCATCGAGGTGCTCACCACCTATGGCTTTGTGCTTTCAAACAATGTCAAGGTAGAAGAACCCGTCATGTTGATCAATGGATCTTGTTTCTTGTGGAAAGCACCACCACCAGCAAAGGACAGCCATATGCCAATGCAGGATTGGGATCTGGATACTTTCAAGATATTTGAACTTGTTTCGCCTAAACCAGGTTTGTTAAAAAATAGTTTATTCAAGATGAATTTATTTTAACCTTTAAGATAAAGAAATCATCATGTTTGGTACTGGAAAGAACTTTGCACCTGTGCCTGAACATATCCGAAAATACTTTTTTAAACTTGGTGTACAAGTGGATCAAATGAATACAGTAAGTTTTTTTTTTCTAGAGCATATTTAAAAAATGAGAGGCATTTTTTTTTATTCATCATATATCTTGTAGAAACATGCAGCAGCCACATACAATGTGCTTGCAGAAGAAGGAAGAAGAGTAGCCGCTGCTTTCCTTCCTTTAAATGAAAAAGAGAAAAAATAAATATAACAAAAAAGCAAAAAAATAAATAAGATTATGTACAGAAATGAATTATATATGTAAAGTTTAAGGCTGAACCATGACGTTTTGAAAACTGCTTTGATGAGCAAGTAGATTGTTGCTAGATGAAGTCTCGGATCGATGCTTACGCACAAGACGACGTCTCTTTTCTAATACGGCGTCCATCAATGCCTGCATAAATCGTAATTCGTCAATGACGCGCTCGTTGCCTTTAATGAATTCGGGATGCTTGACGCTCGACATGAGATTACGCAGGCTCCAGGCGGATAGTAGAAACAAGCGTTTGGTGTTGATTTTGTGTTGTCGTAGTTCTTTGAATACGCGTTGGCGTACCTCTCGAACAAGATCACCCACGGCTTTTGCCCAGGCTGTGTCCGAGTTGGTTTTGGGGTCTTTTTTATATCTTGACATTTTGGCATCAATCGACTAGTACAAAGAATGAGTGTGTGCTTGATAATTAAAAATCAAAAAAAAAAACTTACCAAGTCACAGCGGTTACGAACAATGAGCACAGGGATGCGATACTGCTGTGCCTTGGTTGCAATGTCCAAGTCTATTCTTTGTAATCTAATTTCCATATCAGTTTTTGTTTTCGGGGAATTCTATTTTTGTGTAATCATGTTTACCTTTCTGCGGTAACAATGATCAGGGAATCAAATGCCTTTAAATAGTAATCCTCGAAATAAGTGGCTTCATTACAGGATGTGGTGCCTGCACCCGGCATGTCCCATAATACGAGACTTCTCATGTCGTGATGGCGATAGCCTCGAGGCTCTATGATCTTTTCAGTCTCGTTGATCGATGCAGCGTATTCATCATTATCTTGATATCCAAGAATACCATTGACCAATGAACTCTATTTCTTATGTTTTGAGTCATTCTGTCTTTTTGTTTATTATTGTTTTTTTTTTCTTACCTTTCCTGTTCCGGCAGCACCAACAATGGCCACATTATAAAATCGATCACAGTCCATGCCCATGGCACGTCTGACTTGCATTTTGGTATCTTCTGTTATTTCCGTTGATTTACTAGGACCTTCAATAAACATGGATTGATAAGCAGACCAGAATGCTACAAAAGGGGATAATGGCCCTGAAAAATGGTATGGTCAATATCATTATCATTGTTTTTTTCTTAATTAAAGACTTACAGCCGACAACACCTAATAAACCACCAATAGTGCCATCAATGACCTTTACACCAGTAAATTCATGTTCACGAAATTTATAGGCGTTCAATAAAGGAAAGGCAACAATCACCATTGGCACTTTGATGGTGGATAAAGCCATCTTATTAAAGCGTCTTGAGAAATCCTCACTATCACAAATGATGTCGGATTTATCTGAAAGTGTAATTGAAGCTGCTTGTCCCATTCTGATGTAGAAAAAAAGGAAAGAAAAAAAAAAAAAAAAAGTTGACTCTCGATTTAATAAAAAGATTTTTTTTGTGTAAAGCACGGGATCTCAGAATGGCGCATGACAGAGTTGAATCCCGATCATTATCACTTTTTGGTACAAACATATGAAAATCCAGGTTGTTGAATAAACAAAAAGGTCACCGGAATGAATGGATCTGAAAGCCTCGATAACACACTGATATCACACATTGCCTTGCCTTTTTTCGGTCAATCATTTTCCGATATAAACTTCTACTTGTGATATTCAAATATCACTGCCCTTATTTTCTCATAATGTGACATTTCATATATTTTCTTTTTGTTTTTCTTTTCGTAACTTGTCTCCTCCATGTGATTTAATTCACCATGCTTTTTCAACATGGTTAATAGGGGTGTTTCTCATAAAATACAAAGTGGCTGATATCCGAGGAAATGGCACAGTCGTTTCTATGAATTACTTTTTTTTTTTCACAGACAAACAAGAGATGCATGGGATGTATGTCCAACCTAAACCTCTAATTATAATCAACTTTGCACGGAGCAACTGTATATTTTATATGTTGTACCATGGTTTTAAGAAGAAAAAAAAAGAGAAAATGAAAATATACTCCTTTTTTGTGAAACCATAGTCAAGATGTGCTTCTAGATTTATTATCATCAAAAGATCAAAAGTTCTCTATTCATCTGCTGATATCTATGCTTTTTTGTCATTTAGATGCATCCTCGGGTATTTTATCAACTTGTTTATCATAGCATAATAATAATACTTTTCTATACTTGGTTGGGTTTATATTTAAAG
>VCJM01001652.1:41105-53511 GCA_024139495.1 Backusella sp. ASU-2019c | reverse complement strand
AAAAAAAAAAAAAAACAACACACGTACATTTTGTGTTCCAGGCTTGTTTTTATTTCTTATTTTAGTAAAAAAAACAAAAAAAACATTAAACTATTTTTATATTTTCATTATTATGCGAAAGCAAAAACCGGTTTTCTTCTCCCTCTTCTCATGATTAGTCGTTTCGTATAAATTAATAGAAGTGGTTATAAAATTGATTGTGTAGTAGACTACATTTCTTTAATATAATGTTGCAGGACACAGGTTTATTTATTGTATATGCAGCAACCTTAATCCAAATTTTAAAATAACTCCGTTACTCGTCCTCGAAATGGATGTGACCTTTACAAAGAAAAAAAAAAACAACAAACGCTTACCCTATTTGTACTTCTTTAACAATCGTGGTGTCACATTTTTCATCGTATCACAGAGAGCACATCGTTTTTGCGCTTTGACTAGATGACATTTTGGTTATCCTTTCTTACAAATCTGGAATGACTTGGTCATAAATATCGATAATCTTAATGACGCACTTTTTGAATGTTGATATATTTTATAAATGATGCTGCTTGCTAAATAGAAAGAAAGGTTTAAACTATATTTTTTTTGGAGTGTTTTAGTAATATCATCTTGTCTTGAGACTAAGTGACAAGATATGTATCCTTAATTCGCTGTAGAATTTTGAAAGTGCCTCCTACTTATTTAACTATTGGAAAGGGAGACATAACCTCATCAAGCATCATTTCTATCCATTCATCACAGCGATAAGATATCAATTTTACATGGTGCTGATGGATGCAAACTCACTGTTCATCAGAAATGATTAAAATATTCAGCTACCCAGGTCAAATTTCAAAAACAAGAGACTTTGGATGTTCATTATGAACACATATAATCATTCTTTTTTTTATTTTATTTTTTAGAATAAGGAAGCCTCGTTGATTTTCAATCCCATGATGTACAATTTATTTTATCTTTATAAATAAATACCATGGTTTGGGTAGTTTATAAAGATAAGTTACCCCGGTTGGTACTGGTGCAGATTCACTAGAACTTCTACACATATTGCAGTGACTACACTATCTAAAAGAGAAAGGTAGAAAATATTGTATCTTTGATTTGCTTACAAATAATCATACACATCATGTTACTAACTCATTCTGAAAGATAAGTAAAGCAAGTAAATGGACATCAGTGACCCCATGCAGGTATAAAAAGATCCATCACTTGTATAATTTGTCATGGGTCTGAATTTTTTTTTTTTGATTTTTTTTGCCTTAAAAATCTAATGAAAATATCACCAGAACTCTTTCCTGTTTAAAACTATAGATGTTCCTTTTGGTATCCTCTATTTATAATTTAATTAGACTAATATGCAACTGCTTCATCAAAGGATTTATGGGAAAAAAAAAGAAGGGAACTTTTTTTTACAATTTCATAACAATAAATATGATGTCTGGATAAAGCCTACTATTTTCAACCGGTCATCCTATTTGGTGTTGTTCATACTAGTGCAGATGAGTATATTGACTCTGTTCCTCAGGAACACGAAGAATAGAAGCAATTTTGATGTGTGAAATTGGATCAGAAATGATGGCTACATCATTAAATTATGACTTAAATTCCCATTGAGGTAGCCTTAAAGTACATCACATTGTTTTCTATTGGATTATAATGGTAAAAAAAAAACTATCCAATAGTGGGAGGAGGCTATTATAAGAAAAGTCTTATTTTAATATCAATTTCAACTAGTTCATCAGGATGATCGATTGTAGAATCTCAATATTATTATATGGGTGAACCATTGATTTAAGGTTTACATATTATTAATGGTATTGCTGCGATATCATTCACTCAATCACTACCATGTCAGTTCATTCATTATCGTCAATAAACATGCTAAGAAATAAAGCTTCTATTAGATTCAATTCAGTGAATCTGATTGGTCAATTGATCGGATAGATCATCATCACAGGTACTCTGTTTAACGAGCGAACCATTTCTCATCAAAGCCCTCAATTGATATTAAAATGCGATACATTCTAACGCAAGCACAAAGCAAAAAATACACCCTTACTATGTCCCAATGGCAGGATGATATCAAGTCGATACGAAAATGAAAGTATAGCGCACGTGAAAACTTACGTCATGTCGCCCTTTTTTTCTAGTGGCTTGGATCTGCACTAATGATTTTAAACAGGAGAGTGAAAAAAAAAAAGTTTGTTTTTATACTTTTTGTTTATTTCAACATGGACACTCGACCTGAAAAACGAAAAGCTGAAGATGAAGAGCCTACTGAGGCCTCCAAAAGAATCCAGCTGGAAAAGACGGATGACGCCATTCCCATTAAACAAGAAAATGTCGATGCCGTAAAGATGGAAGAAGAAAATGGGGATGCAAAAGAATCATCCGAACAAAAGGAGGAGCCCAGCACAGAAGAGACACCCCAAGAAGAGCCAAAGGTCGAGGTGAAAACAGAAGAAAAGGCTGATACAAAGGCAGAAGAAAAGGCTGATACAAAGGCAGAAGAAAAGCCTGTTGTTAAGCCAGAGCCTCCATTGGAAACGGTGGTTCCCTTTGATCGCCTTATTGTTTTGCATTTGGAGGCAACTTGTGATGAGAACCCAACCAACCCTGCTGCAGTTCAAGTTACAAAGGTATGTTTATTTGTATTTGTACTATTATTTCTACTATTGGTTATTGATGCATGTTTTTTATTAGGAAAACTCTGAAGTCATTGGTAAATTCCATCTTGTTGATGATAATAACAATAACAATAACAATAGTAATAATTTTTTTCTCTAGAACTTTCCTATGTTGTATTGCAAGCATCCAACATGGAGGTACTTTATAAGAATCAAATATACGTCCGACCCGAACGCACGCCTCTCACCAACTTCTGCACCGAAGTCACTGGCATCAAATGGAGCACCTTGGAAAATGCCGGCACATTGAAGGAGGCCATCACACAACTCGATGAGTATATCCAGCGTGAGATTGAGGATCAAAAGCTGTCCTTCTGCTTTGTCACCCACGGCGGCTGGGTTCTTCGCATCCAGCTCCCCCGCGAGGCCCGCGACAAGAACATTGAATTGCCCAACTACCTCTCCTTTTGCCGCATGTTTGATTTGAAGCAGGAAATCCAACGCTGGCAGGTGCATCATCCCGAAGTCAGCCTGCGCTCGACGTCTTTGCGTGACCTGTGCGATATCTTCCATCAGCCGCGCGTCACCGATTACACCGTGGGATTGAATGCAGCATTGACAACAATTGGCATCATGCGCTATCTTGCGCGCTTTCGTCACTTGGACGTCTTTGTTCATCCCATCGACACCAATGCCGACTTGCAGCAGTTTAAAAAGGAAGAATCCCAAGTCATCCATCTTGCGGGCTTGCCCTTTGAAGTCACCCAGGGTGAGCTCGAGGCATGGTTTTCTTCCAACGGCCTCCGCCCCACCACCATGTGGATGATTCAGCCCACCGACAACTCAAAGCCCAGCATTTCCGGGTTTGTTGTTTTCCAGCAACACGACGATGCCATGAGAGCGTTGGCCCTGAATGGCCGCTGTTTGGGCGATCGTCCCATCGAGGTATGTCCAAGCTCGGCCCGTGTTGTCGATGCCGCAGGCAATATGCTTGTTCCCTTCCCACTACAAGCCAAGAGCCGTCAGTTACGCCCTGGTGACTGGAACTGCTTTAATTGTGGGTTCCACAACTTTGCCTCTCGACGCAACTGCTTCAAGTGCAATCTCGAGAACCCCAACCCACCTGCGCCTGTCATTTCATCGCACAACTCTACCTTTAATGCGGGCGATTGGACCTGTCCCGTCACAGGCTGTCATTTCCACAACTATGCCTCGCGTACTCAGTGCAAGAAGTGTGGTGCGTTCAAACCTGGTGCCACGGCCCCTACCACGACTGCTCCCAACGGACCTCCCACGCAGCCCGTCTCTGCACCCGCTCCGCCCAGTGGGCCGGGCGGCTATGGCGGCTATACTGGCGGCAGACCCCATCATCACATTACATTTAGACCGGGAGATTGGTACTGTCCAAACCCTTCGTGTGGATTCCAAAACTTTGCTTCCCGCAGTAGCTGTTTCCGCTGCCACACACCCAATCCAAATGGATCGCAGCAACAGCCATCGCAGTACTCGCCTCATCAATCCAACTTTGGCTATACGCCCGACGCCGGCTATGGAGCGCAGCAAGGACAGCAAGCAAATGTGAGTGGTAGCTATGCGGGAGGAAGTGGTGGAGGAGGCGGAGGTTATGCTTCTGGTGGTGGATATGGTCAAGGTGGTTACGGCGGTTATTCTGCATCTGGTGGCGGATATGGAGGTGGAGGGTATGCTTATGGCGGTGGTGGTGGTCATCATCATGTTGGAGGTGGTCCTCCAATGTCACAGTTTAGACCTGGTGATTGGATATGGTAAATGAAAAAAAAACTTGGTTTGTTTTGATGTTGGCAGTAAAACTAACACCCCCCCTTTTTAGTCCTTCTTGCAACTCACATAACTTTGCTTCAAGATTCCAATGTCTTAAATGTAGCACAGCGAAACCCTATAATCCTCAAGGCCATGCCGGTACCTATACGCCTAGTGCACCAGCCATGAAACGTAAGTTGGGAAAGAGAAAGTGAGATGTAGGAAAATCAAACTAAATGTGCTTTATTTTTATCATTTAGCGGGAGATTGGATGTGTCGTAACGAGAGTTGTGGTTTCCACAGTAAGTTCAATATATTACTTTTTGATGTTCTTTATCACTTATAATGTTTGTTTTAGACTTTGCAAAACGTACACAATGTGCAAAATGCGGAATGGCTAATCCAAACATGCAAGACGGCGGCAACCCAAGTTATTAAGGCAAATCTGGTATTTTAAAGTGTATTATAACGTATGGTTACAGCGGGGGGGTTTTTTTTATCTTAAAGAGGAGGTTCTATATATTTCGGTTCGGTTCGGATTTGGCTTTTGGATTTGGATTTGGATTGGAAAAAGGACATGTTGATAGTATAAAATAATAGTTTAATAAGTGATAATAAAGACGCTGTTTTTTTTTCTCTCTCTTTTGTTTTTTTTTATTATTATTTTTTATTTTTCAAGTCTTGCATGAAATACAAGACCTAGTTTCGAGGTTTTAGTGCATGCTGTAATTGATCTAGAGCTTTATCTACCGCTTTACTAAAGGAAACCATAAATAAATCATAGAGAATAGACATACACAACTTACATTTGTTTTGAAATAATGCGAAGTTGTGACAAGTCTTTGTCTAGTTCGTCACACTGCGTTATTAGCTCGATGGACTTTTTTGTGCTTGTATCGATTTCACCACTAAGATTTTCAACTGATAGTTTATATGCTTTTCCTGCTGCTACCGTAGATGTTGACATCTAATTGTCCAACTCGTTTTAGAATTGTGTGTCTCCACATTTGGTTGCTTTCTTACTTTATTCATCTGTTGTTGAATGCTCGCCACTTGTTCATTCAATTGTTGAGTCAACTCTATTGACTTTAATTCAAGTGATTGGAAAATGGCTAAATCAATAGGTGCTCTAGAAGATCTTTCCTCTTCCATTTTATCTTAAAAGCGAGATGTGTGAAAAAGAAGAAGGGAAAAAAAAAAATACATATTTTCTGTAAAAAAAAGCGACGTTTCAAATTTATTCATTTTTAGCTAAAAATAGGTACACCGAAATTAAGAGCTTCGGCACAGATATCATTAAAGCGAGCATTTTCATCCATAGCAGCAATGGCCTCCATTTCTTCGTTATCCAATTTGAATGAAAACAAATCAAGGTTGGACTTCATGCGCTCAACGTTGACACTCTTTGGGATGACCACAATGTCTCTCTGCACGCCCCAACGAAGTAGGATTTCACCAGGTCCTTTGTTGTGTTTCTTTGAGATCTTATCTATCACTGGATGGCTAAATAAAGATTGTAAGTGTGCAATGCCTTTAGGCACTTGGTTATAGACTGCCGGTCCGAAAGAGGCATAAGCAATGATATGGATGTCTTTGCTTTTAACCCAATCAATAAGACGCTTCTGTTGAAGGTAAGGGTGATGCTCAACTAAAAAAGTCTGATTAGTCAACCCCCCTTACTGTAATTTCATTTTATACTTTACTTTCCAAGGTAGCAGGTTTGTATTTACAGTAAGTCAAAAGATCGAGAGTGCTTTGAACATTAAAATTGGAGATACCAATATTACGGACCAGTCCAGCATCGACAAGCTTTTCCATCTCAGCCCAACATTCATGCATAGGCGAACGTTCAAGAACAAATTTCTTATCGTCATTAAAGAAAGTGACCTCCTTATCATCTTCGATGGGGACGTACTCGGTGGCCA
Organism: Backusella sp. ASU-2019c; assembly: GCA_024139495.1. Lineage (NCBI taxonomy): Eukaryota > Fungi > Mucoromycota > Mucoromycetes > Mucorales > Backusellaceae > Backusella > Backusella sp. ASU-2019c. Next base: position 47,183 of record VCJM01001652.1, on the reverse strand, counting down.
CAGGAACTAGAAATAGGGTATGAGTTTACATGAGTACATACGTCTAATTGATCCCACTTACAATGCACAAGATAAAGATCAATATAGTCAAGACCATAGCTCTTAAGGGTTCGGTCAAATGAAGGTCTTACGTGTTCCTTGGCATGGTAGTGGTTCCATAACTTTCCAACAACTGTTTTTTTTTTCAGCAAATAATAAATATCACTTTTCCTTTTTCTTGGTAATATGTACTTACTAAACAATTCTTCGCGCTTCACGATCCCTTCATCAATAGCTCTACGAACAGCCTGACCTACTTGATCCTCGTTGTTATAAAGCAATGCACCATCTATCAAACGGTAACCCGTTTTGATGGCATTGTAAACGACCTGTTCAGTTTCTTCAGCTGGGATACGCGCAGTACCAAAGCCTGTAAGAGGCATCTTATCTCCGGTGCGATTCAATGTGATAGTAGACATAGTGTGTTTCAAATAAGAATGAAAGCTTTTTGAAATAATATAGAAAAACAAAAGTGCATTTATATATTGCTCCGGGATCGGGAAAAATCTCATGCTAGCCACAATCGGTTATACCTCTTTTGGCATAGACACGTCATTAGTTGATTTGTAATATTCTAAAATCAAGTCGCGTTTTATCCTTTTGTTTTGCATTAATGTCACCAAGATAAGATTTTGTTTCCGTAAGTAGTAGATGCATACGTAAGATGTTTCCACTTTGGGCATATCGATTTATTTATTGGCGGTATCGATGTGTCAGCATTTCACTTTTGATTCCACCGTCAAATAAAAAGACTCGATCTTCAAGGGGTGAAGCAACACTTAAAGGTTTAGCCATTGGGATTCATAAGTTTAAACATGGCCTAAATTTACATTCTAAAGATATCAATAACTCGGTGCTATTCATCTTAGCACACTATGAGAGATTCTCTCTTTTACCAACTTTGATGATTCCAATACCATCGATTATATTATCGCCAAGTGCTAATAACAAAAGAAATAGGCGAGACTCGCTTTATTGATCAATATTTAAATTACATTTCTTCCAATTGCACGCCATCAAATCCACATAAAGCAATTATTTTAAAAAGTACTTTTATTATTTTCGTTTAGTCAAATAGAGGTGGTACTACTGTGCCATATAACTCTGTACAGATATCATTAAAGCGAGCATTTTGATCCAATCCAGAAAGTTCCTTCAGGTCTTGATCGTCTAATTTGAACGAAAATAGATCAAGGTTCGACTTCATTCTATCGGGATTGACGCTCTTTGGAATGACAACAACATCTTGCTGAGCTGCCCAGCCAAGCACTACCTGCCCACATCCCACACTATGCTTCTTTGCAATATCCTCAACTAGGGGATGCTTCAGGAGAGATTGAAGATGACTGACCTTGTCCAATACCTTGGAAAAAGCAACAGGACCAAATGAGGCATAGGCAATGATATGAATGTCCTGTTTTCTGATCCAGTCAACAAGTCGCTTTTGTTGAAGATAAGGATGATACTCAACTACAATCAAAGTTAATAAAGCCCCGTAGTATTTATAAAAAATAGAATTATACTTTACTTTCCAAGGTAGCAGGTTTATACTTGCAATAACTCAAAAGATCGAGTGTGCTCTGAACGTTAAAATTGGAGATGCCAATGTTACGGACCAGTCCTGCATCAACAAGCTTTTCCATCTCAGCCCAACATTCATGCATGGGCGAACGCTCCAAAATAAACTCTTTGTTTCCATTAAAAAAAGTGATTTTCTTGACATCATCGAGTGGGAAAAATTCTGTTGCCACAGGAACTATGTACGCGACGCGTTTATTTAAACATGTTCTAAAATATATAAAGTCACTTACAATGCACGAGATAAAGGTCAATATAATCAAGTCCATAATTTTTAAGTGTTTCATCAAAAGCTGGTCGAACATGTTGCTTGGCATGATAGTGATTCCAGAGTTTTCCAACAACTTTTTGTCTAGTGAGTATATATGTTTTTCGCACGCGCCATTAACACTTACTGAATAGATCTTTACGCTTAACGATGCCTTCATCAATGGCTCTTCTGACGGCCATACCCACCTGAGCTTCGTTACCATAAAGTAAAGCACCATCAATCAAACGGTATCCTGCTTTGATGGCATTATAGATGACCTCTTCGGTATCCTCTCTAGAAATACGTGCGGTTCCGAATCCTACAAGAGGCATCTTGTCGCCAGTACGGTTTAAAGTAATATGAGTTGACATTATTATGGTGGAAAAAATAAAAGAAAGAGGAAGAAAGATGTAATTTTGAATAAAAAAAAATTACAAACTTTAAAAAAAAAGGTGTCATTTGTAATCAAGCTAAAAACGTCATTTGAGTAACTCAGATAGGCAGCATGAAACTCACTTCACGGCCTTGTGGATTAAAAAAAAAGTATATCAAAATCTTGGACAGAAAAATGTTTTTCAACTTTGATCCTCTCCCAATAGACTATGGGTGATTTTAAAAAAAAGGAGCCATCCATCACATAAAAACAGAATCCAAACCATGAACTTTGGTTTGGAAAAGAAAGGTTTCCCAGCTTTCAGGCTCGATCACAGCATATCATTTGAAGAAGGGATTTATAGAAGATCGTTTTTCAGGCATCAACCAAATTTTCGAAAAAAAAAAACTATTTATTAGCTTAATTATTTATATCCTTGAGAACATAGTAGTGTTCATTTCCTCCATATTTCTACAAACGTATATCAGTTTTATCCTTTTTGTTTCTCCCCTCTCCAGGTTGTATCGTTTTTTTTTTGTCGGCTATTTCTTTTTTCCTTTTTGTATTAAAGAGGAGTACAAAACTATCGACAGTTCCACGAATCGTGTTGCAGATCGACGCTACTTTGTGAAACAGAATGTGCATGAGTTTTCATTCAAATCTTTTAAAGACTTGTTCTTCACCTTTCTACTTTGCCTTCTTCTTCACCTTTCTACTTTGCCTTCTTCTATTACACCTTTTCTTTTTTTTTTATATGTAGGTATTCCATTTTTGGAAATTTTCCCACCGTCACTCTATGTGTCCCTCATTTTTTTTACAAGTCACGCCTATTTTTGTCTATAAAAAGGCGAGCTGTTCGTGAGCATTTCTGTTTTTCTTTAATCGTTTACTTTAATAAAAAAAGTGACCAACACACATAGTTTTCAGTTGCCTTTGGGCAGTATTTCCCACTCTTGTTATGAAAATGTGTGCCAAACAACTCTGAAGACGTGTTGTGAACTTTGCTTTTTAAAGTATCTATGGGCCCCACAACATCTATCTCAGAAGTTGGAGACATAGAGAAGTTTTGCTTGGCCCTTTTATTAGGTTGACACTCTACTTTTCTATGTCAGCTCTACGGAGCAAACGTTTTATTATATAATGAAAATGAAAAATAAATAATGAAGTTGAGTAATATTCATATTACTTGGTGACCTTCGGGTTGTGGGTTCGAATCCTGCCAACTTCTATTACAATACTTATTTATAATAAAAGAACACTTGACCTTTTGTATGGTTCATTTATATAGACAGTTTGTATAAATACTGTTATTCATCAGCGCATGTTATTGCTATGTAGTTTGATGTTGTTATATAAGTACCTTCTTTTTGGGAAAAAAAAAGAAGAAGATCAATTCAAACTTTCGCTGAATGCGTGAGTTGACTTTTAAGATCGGTTTGATTATGCTTTATGCATTTGAGTCAAGTGGGATCGCTCAACAACAACGAGTAGTGTTCTTTACTCTTCAAGAATAGTGTTGAATAGCAAGAATCAAAGATCTTTCTGCAAGAATTAGCTAGCTCATTGTTAAACATAGATCTTCTTTTCTTTTTTGACAAGTTTAACGGCAGGTAAAACGTATTGTATTTTAGAAGGGGTAAAACTACTCTTCTTGTGTTAAAGAAAATAATAATGAATAGTTCGGCTTCTCGCACAATGGTTCAAGCAGATTCAAAGACATGGAGGTTCATATATTTGCTTGTACCTTGACATCTCGACAACACAGTTTTCCCTCCTTCCTTATAAGTAGTATGCTTTTTCTTTTTGTTCCAGCGCCTATCTAAAAATGTGAAAAAAAAAGTTACCATCAAGGGTGTTGCATAATTATGATAATTTTGTGAAAAGTTCACATTGAATAGTGTCTAAACGAGTTATTCCTCTTTACCCCAATAGGTCTAAAGCTTGTATATGTTTTGTATGTGCTTGTATAGTCACTGGGCTTAAGTGCAAGTTTTCTCTCTTTTTACTCGTCACTCACTCTCGTAAACAACATCAATGATTGGTAATACTGAATACCTTTGTAAACTGCTGGGAAAACTGCCTGTGATAAATCTAATGACCGTTATTAATAGTACGTTGAGGTTAACGAGAATCAAAAGTGTGTAATTCCTTGAGAGAAAAACTATTTGCCGTGTTGCCTCATCTTTGTTTAATACTAGCTATAGCCAAGCATGTTTGTTGGAATAATTTATGTGAAAAATAACATCAAACAATGAAATACCATAGACGACTTTGTTTTTTTTTTTTTTGCTTTTTGGGTAATGGAAGCAAGTAATGAACTAAAGATAAAAACCATAAAAGATATTCTCTATAAATAAACTTGCTAGCTCTTTTTTTTTTAATAGTTTTGAAACCGACTAATCAATGCCAAATTTACTGATACAACAAAGCGAGAATACGCTTTATTTGCTTCTAGTAAAATAAACTTTACAAAGATGACTGAAATTGCTGTGTCACTCCAATGCGAAAAAAGGCAAGATCACAATTAAAATATAAAAATGTGAAAATTTTCCAAATGAATTGAATTTGTAGGATGACAGAAAAGCGTAAACCTGGCACAAGATTACGCCATATTGAGAGCTCAATCTGATTAAACTTTGAGCACAAAATGACAAACGATTATACAAAATAGAGTTAAAATGACGAATAAATCCCATTTAAATTTCCGAATGCTTATCTCCTGCGAAACCCTTTTAAACAAGAAAGTTTTTAGTTTTTAAGGTTTTTTCCCTCCTTCTTATTACTAATTACAAAATTATAACATATATCACTATTATGACAGTTTCAAAATCAGCATGGACAGTAGTCTTGACAAGTTCAAATGCGTATATTAAAGGGGTAATGGCGCTAAAATATGCTTTACACAATGTGCACAAGAGTCGATACCCTCTCCTTGTTCTGTATACTTCCACAGTTGTTCCTGAAGCAATAGATGCCTTGGAAAAGATGGGGTGCCAGACACGATTAATTGACCCCATACAGCCATCTGGTAAAGTTCATTACAAATCCAAGCGTTTTTCCGACACTTGGACCAAGCTTGCTGTTTGGGACCAAGTAGACTATGAACGACTTGTTCTACTAGATGCAGATATGCTACCCCTTCAAAATATGGATGAGCTCATGGAGCTTAAGCTACCTGGCAAGGACTGGGCGGCTGCATGTCACGCATGCATTTGCAACCCTCAAAAGATCACTCACTACCCTCCCTATTGGATTCCAGACAACTGCGTCTACACAAATTGTGACACAGCAGCAACTCAAATAGCACCTCCAACAAACGGACACGCCAACTACTTTAATAGTGGACTGATTGTCCTTACCCCTAGCACGGAGATGTTTGACGAGATGATGCTTCAGCTTTTTAGTACCCCGGATCTTGACATTTATCCTTTTCCGGACCAAGATTTTTTAAATGCCATATTTCAAGATCATTGGCTGCCTCTTCCGTACAGCTACAATGCGCTAAAGACACTTCAATTTGCACACAAAAGAATGTGGGATATTAACAGGGTTAAAAATATACACTACATAATTGGGAAGCCTTGGGATACACCTCAGCACAAGGAGTTGCGTGGGTTGGAAGCAATATACAAACCCCTTTATAAGTATTGGTGGGATAGCTACAGTAAAGTCAAAGATTTTGTTAATTTGGAGAGATTAGAGCAAATTATTCAATAATAAAATGTGTCACTTTAATAATTCTGTGAAAGAGATTCTTCTTTTTTTTTGTTCCTGATTGAGCTTTCCTTTTATGGGTACCTAGTGACTGGTGTCAGAAAAAAAAAGCTTGAAATATATG
>VCJM01001651.1:50754-61697 GCA_024139495.1 Backusella sp. ASU-2019c | reverse complement strand
TTTTTTTTTTTGGCAGGGTGGGGTGACTGCTATTGGCGTACCCAGCTCTGCTCCACATTTGAGCTCGGATTTTATAATTTCCGTCCAATGATATTGAAAGAATCTACTTGTGTTTTGCCAAAAGTAATCGTTGACAGCTTGTCAGTTATAGGCACTATCAAACACAAGTCGTGATTAGTTGAGCGAGTAATGATGTTATCTAATTAAGAGAAAAAAACATGACGCCTCAAAAGTATCCACCAATCATTTTGGACCGATATAGCAACATATTGCATATTACTAAAAACTCGAGCAAGAATTGGCTGGTTTGAGCATGTAAATTCAAGGTGATGTGTTGATGAGATGACTGGTTTGTACATAATGTTTGAATGATACGAGTTACTCATCTCGTCACGTGTATATAAAGTGTTTAGAAATTGATTGCCCGTCTTTTGTACTCATAAAAAATGTAACAATAATTTATTCCCTTTTTTTCTTTTTTTCTTGTTTGTTTCTTATATTATTGTCAAATGATAAAAAGGGCAAGTGGCGGCCTATCGAGTTTCCTTAAATCTAGATGGCGTACCAGTTTAAAAGACCAACAACCGCAAAAGCGAGAGAATACCCCCGAAGATATCGAACGAGACTGGATTAAACATCAAGGTCTCCACTTTGCCTTTCATGGGTGAGTGCTTTGATTCAAGTATAGCTCTTTATAAAAATATACTAAATTCTCAAAGTGATTTCAAGGCACCAATAGAAAGATTATTGAAGGCAGGTGGAAGTGAAATCCTTGAAGTGGGGTAAGTTGATTTATTAATGTAAAGAAAAAAGAAAGGGCAAAAATGATGTGTTCTAACTGTGTATAGCTGCGGAGCTGGGTTTTGGACTGATGTATGAGGCATTGTTATTGTTTTAGTTAATTTGCTTATTTATTTACAGTATTTTTTTTATCGTTTAGGATATGGCTTCAGAGTTTCCAATATCATATTTCACAGGCATCGATGTCGATAAAAAAACACTACCAGCAAGGTTGATAGATGAAGAACAGAATTTTATAGCAACTTTTTTTTTTATTCATATGATTATCAAACATTTATATTAGTGGACTACCAAAAAATACTTGTTATCTCCATGTCGATCTGACAGAATTACCTTTGCCATTTGAGGACAATACATTTGATTATATTTTTATTCGGTCAATGATTGATACACTTCCCGATGAGTTATGGCATTCTGTATTAACCGATTTGGTTCGTATTATGAAAAAAGGTGGATATATTGAATGCATGGAATCTTATGATAGACTTTTTGATATTGGACCAATAATGACTACGATTACAGAATGTAAGTAAGAAAAAAAAAGAAAAGGAAAGAAAGAAATACGGAGAAGAAAGTGAACACAGACCTACATTTCATATATTTCATATATATACACACACAAATATGAAAACGCATACACAAAAAGTGATTCAAGTTGGTCCTGTTCCTGAATCTCCTGGCACCAAAAACCCATGGCCCAATAGAATTGCAAATCTGAGTCAGTTAATGGGAATGCAGATATATCATGTACATACGCCTATTGGACTTGGTGGCGACACAATCGGTAGTTTATTTTTAGAGTATTGGGAACGACTCATCCAAAGTTATCAGAAAGAATGGATATCGTCTAAATTAATTACAGAACAACAAGCAGAGCAGTTTTTAGATAATTTGGCAGAGGAAGTAAACAAACACAACACATTCATGTCGTGGTACAGTGTCGTTGCAAGGAAAAAAGGCTATTCAGGCCCAACTATTCAGTTTGATGACGTGGATGATAATAACAATCTCCATACAACTGTATACGAGTGAAAAAAGAAAAAATCGAAAAGAGGAAGTGGGGAGGATTTTCTCTTTACATCTTAATATTATTATTATTACTATTTTTATTGTATCATCTAAAGCACATTTACTTTAAGGGGTGTTTTTTTATGTATATCACTTTTTTTTTTTATATATACTCCACTCTTTTGTTTAATTAAAAACCACCAAGAGCAGAAGCACCAGACTTGGCCATATCTAATAAACCACGAGAAATAACAAGGCGTTGAATTTGTGAGGTTCCTTCGTAGATCTGGAAGATCTTGGCGTCACGCATCAATTTTTCGACGGGATACTCGGTATTGAATCCATTACCACCGAAAATTTGAACAGCATCGGCTGCACATTTGTTAGCTACCTCACTAGCCAAAGCTTTTTATAACAAAAGGATTTATATTAGAATAGCACGAAACAACATAAAACAAAAAAGGGCTCTGATATACATACCTTTGGCAATGCTAGCATGCCACGTGTTTCTTTCACCGTTGTCACGCATAACAGCGGAACGATAGACCATCATACGTGCGCTTTCAATACCAATACTATAATATGATTGAAATAAATAAAAAAGCACTCCTTATAAACATATACCATATACTTACGCCATATCAGCCAACATAAAGGAAACAGCCTGATGGTTACAAATAGGCTTACCCATTGTTTTGCGCTCCAAAGAATATTTTGTGGCCTCTTCCATGGCACGACGAGCCAAACCAACTGCACCAGCAGCAACAAGAGGACGAGTAATATCAAAGGCCTTCATGGCAATCTTGAAACCCTCACCCTCAGTACCAAGTACATTTTCAGCAGGGATGACAACATCCTCAAAGGTGACACCGCGTGTATCTGAGGCACGTTGTCCCATATTGATTTCCTTACGACCTACAGTGATACCAGGAGTATCTGCATCAACGATGAAACCAGTAAAGGCCTTGCCGGTATTGGCACTGGCGTCAGTACGGGCAAGTACAAAGAACCAGTTTGCATGGCCACAGTTGGTGATCCACATCTTTTGGCCGTTCAAGACCCAGCTGCCATCTGCCTTCTTGACGGCTTGAGTACGAAGACCAGCAACGTCAGAACCGGCTCCAGGCTCGGTGACGCCATAAGAGGCCATCAATGGTGCTTCGGTCATACGGCCCAAGTATTTCTTCTTTTGAGCATCGTTACCAGCAACTACCAAAGGTGCCTGGGCCAAGTTGTTGGCCTCAATGGCGGTTTGAATACCTATCATTCAAAAAAAATTAGTATATGGTACACTTATCCATGGAAAAAAAGGGGGAGAGGAAAAACCTACCACTACATCCAAAAGCAAGTTCTTCAGAGATAATAGCACTATCCATGACACCCAATTCCATTCCACCGTATTTTGACTCGATGTGTGTGTTGGCAAGTCCAAGTTCCCAGGCCTTTTTAATGACCTCTATATAGTATTATTAATTTTTGTTTTTAGAAAAAAAAAAAATGGCATCCAACTCATTTTGATTCACGAGAAAAGTACACAAACTTACCAGTAGGATATTTGCCAGTACGATCGTGTTCGGCAGCAACGGGAATGATTTCTTCAAGAGCAAACTTACGAGCCATTTCCTGGATAGCCTTTTGCTCTTCGGTTAATCCAAAGCTCATGCCCAAAGGAGCGCCGGTGGAGTAGCAACGTGCATAACGAGAAAGTCTGGTGGCTGTAGTTCTCAACATTTTTTTTTTTTATAAAGAGTGTATGTATAAAAAAGAAGTAAATAAATAAAAAAGAAAAGAAGAGTGAGAGATAATGAAGGCAGCGGTATTTATTTAATCAGCATAAATCAGGAGTATGCTCTGTTGTTTTTTTTCACATGAAAGTTACATGTGATTTACTTTTGTCGCACGACTTGTGTGTGTAAACTTTTTTTTTTTGCGATTTAAAATTCAGACATGTTTGTTTTACTTTGAACTGACTTTCTTCAGGGCAAAGGCTACTTCGTTCATATCAAATCAAACATACTTCTCGGTTTTTTTAAGACCTATTTATTAAAATGTGGCTGGATTAGAGTATTAAAGAAGTCATGAAAGATTTGAAACTTCGGAACATATCAAAAGCCTGTCCAAATTATAGTAATACTAAAATATTAATTCGTATTAATAAACATATTAAACCATCGAGTGAAAGGAAAATCGAGTTTATTGGTTATGAGTGGAGTTATAAGTACCCATGTTTGCCGCAAAAAGGAAAGTAACTTTCAAGACATTTTGAAAAAGGATCACCAAATACAAAAAAGTTTAACTCGAAAGCATTTAGCATTTTCCCAACTTGGTATTTATAGTAGTGACCCACTTACCGCTGGCGTTATAAAAAATATTAACATTTAAAATGAGTATAGAAAGAGTGTAAGTGACGTGACAGTTATTACGCATACTTACCAAAACCCATTATATTGAAGGAGGCATCGATGAGATGGCAGGAGCCGAAACCGAAAATAAAACTGTTACTGTCTTCTTGAATCTGCATAAATATCTTGATATAGCCAACCGATATCTAACGCGGATAAAGTTCAAATTAATATACATCGAAATGATATCAGTTACTCTTCAATAAACTATATATATATCACTGCCACAAGCTATAGCGTACTGTTGAGTAACCCTTATATGTAGCTCGTATTTAAAGCGTGTTGATGAATGGAGAGTCAATATTTATCTTCTTCAGTTGAGTGGTATTTTTGAATATATAATATTGTATCCCTTACTCCCTAAACTTCTAAATTAGAATGTTAGAATGTTCGCTATAGACCATCATCATCAAATGCCTGCAGTTAATGATACATTAAATAATGATGAGAATTTTATTGATGTTTAGTTCATTTTAAGAGATTTGACTCAAAGTATGAGGAGGATATTTGGTTTGAATAAAGGTCATTAAACGCTTGACAGATTGAATCCATTTTCGAGAAGTTTCATCATTAAGTACATGGGCAACTTGAGACGAGAAAATCTTTTCACGGGCTGAACGTTCGTGAATACTATACACAAAGTTAGTCGCTCATCTCATTTCAGTAGAAAATAGCAAGACTTACCCAACCATGGTAACACCAATAGGCCATGGAGCATTACCAATAGAAAGCTGTAAATATGCATCTTGGGCATCGCGATAAAGTCTATTTTGCATACGGGATGCAATTTCAGCCACACGAGCAAGAATATCTGGTTCCAATGTTCTCTTCTTCAATTGGCGCATCAAAGGTTTAATATATTCTGCAGTTTGTTTTTGCATGACGGCAGCCCTTTTACCTGCTCCGCTTCTCTTTTCCTCCTCTGGTCGAGCAAGCATTGCCTCCTCCCATTCTTCCATAGAATACTAATAATAAGTGCAACAATAAGCACCATTGTGCATTCCCGTCTATTCTCCCCAGTCACTTACCGAAAAGTAAGCATAGATTTGTAAATAAAGTCGATCAACATCTTTTTGAAGGAGATCCAAATCAATAAGTTCGACGACAGGTGCTGGTTTCTTTGACTTCTTCTTTTCGTCACTGATACCGCCTTTTTGTTTCAAATCATCAAGGCGCATACGAGCCTCCATTTCTTCTAGTTTTCTCATAAACTCGTTACGCTGACCCTGTCCCTATGTACACATAATAAATTGAGTATGAATTTACACTATCCTTCATTATCCTATCATACTTCTGTTTGTTCTTCCATGAGCTCCAAAGCACGTAAACGCATTTTACATTGCTTATCCGTCTCAGCAAACAATCGAATAGGCTGTCCTCTTGCTCGTAAACGACGAATAACCTCGTCTCGTGAAATATTGAAGGTTTCGATTGCCTCTTCCTAGTCAATAAAGGTGTTTAATATACTATTGGAGCCTGTTATAGACGATATATTTACGGCTTCTTCTTCAGTCTCCTTATTGTCTGCGCTGGCTTGTTCTCTTTCAAGTTCTTTAAGTTTTGTCTACAAGTAAACAAGATTAAAGATTGTTTTAGATCTCCAGCAAGTGTACACTTTACCTTTTCTTCTTCTTGCTTTTTCTTTTTCTATTTGTCAGTAGAATATGAGCATATTAAATACAAAACAATAAAGAACCTTATTATACCTCTTCTTCTTTTTGCTTTCTTTCTTTTTCTTTTTGTTTATATTCTTCCTCTCTTATTTTTTCAAGCTCTGCCCGGCTGATATATTTTGATTTTTTTTCTCCTCCATCTCTCTTTGAGGCAGCCTCCATCACTTTGCGCTTCTTTGATATTTCATCTTGAATTGCACTTTTAAGAAAATCCATGGTTGTCTTTTTTGTTATTCAATCGATTGAAGTTTTATTCAATATTGAAAATAAAAAAAAATTAAACGTAAAAAAACACTGGGTTGGCCTGATCACGTGCACATTGACTTGCAAGTAAAATAAATGATTTCATTTGTCTGATCCGTTTGGATATTCTTTGATCTAATGGATACATTCTTCTAAATGGTGAAAGCACAGTTATATTTAAGAGTATGGAACATCGTTCTAGAGTTTGTCTGTCTGCGAAACGTGATTCTAAAGCCTCGCCTCAATTGAATATTATCCCAGCTGGATGTAATAGAAATAAATTCCAGTGAAATATATAACTTGGATACCTGTTTGCTTTTTGTCATCATAACATCACAAATGAAATGTATTGTATATATATATATCTGATGTATACTTAACCAAACACTTCTTCTTAGAAGCCCTTTTCTCACAATCACTACTGTGGTTGTACGAATATGTAAATAAAAACTTTCATACATTAAAAATAGAACTCGTTATCTACGAATAATATAAGAAACATTGTTCTTATCAGATAAAATATAATAGGTGCAGTTTCAGAAATATATATCTATGTTATTAAAACATACCCATAAACTTGGTTTGACCAAACCAGTTTGTCGGTTCGGAATATGCTACCTCGTATCCAATAACATTCGATTACCACAAAACATACTCCAATTTATCAAATTGTAAACTTTTGTGCCATAAGGAAATCATATCCATTGAACAATGATGCGTGCTGTGTTGATTGTTTTAGTTAGCACAGAAATCTGGCTTTTTAAATCTCCATTACTTCATTGTGAGTTTAAGTAAACTCTCAAATTAGAAACTGACAAGAGAAACATATATCCCTCTGTTCCTTTTGTTTGTTTGTTTATATTTTTTGTTTTTGATGTTATTTTTTGCATTTTCGTCGTTACAAAAAACCACAAAATTTGAGCAATTCTATATTAGGCCTCTGTGTATAACAAAAAATACAATATACTATGTATAGAAGGTTTTAGAAGCATCTAGAAGCTAATTAGGTTTTTTTTGAAAGAAAAAAAAAAGGAAGCAGAGTTTAAAATGACCTTGTCTGTGGTAATACTTACTCAATATAGACAAGAGTCCTCGATCATTTCTGATCCGTATCCTTTGGAATAAGAAAAAAATTGAAGAGCAGCAAACGAAATAAATGCCCTTGATTCAGCATTAACTTCTACAACATCACCAATCCAAAATGCTTTATTACAGAATGATACAGAAATAACAAACGATCATTGCAAACAACATTTAAAATAAGAGTGTAACAGGTATGATGATATTTTCTCAGAATCGAACAACCAATGTAGAACTTTCTACTTTAGATCTATCTCCTCTTTCCTAAAATATATACACATGCCGTCATCGTAAGTGGACTTTCCAAATAAAATATACTAATAAAACAACTTAATTCAGAGTTTAATGCAATCGAGGTTTCTTTAAAGTTAACACGATTTCTACTCCTTTTCAATAGTTGACGTATTTATGAATATAGATCAAGAATTGTGATTGACAGCATAAGCACTCCGTACACATCACTTATACTATTTATATATAAATAGTTAAATTAATCTAATTTTAAGGCTTCAAAGCTATCTCCTTTTCTCATGCAAACTAATAGGAAAACCGATCGTCTTGAAACAGATTAGGTCTTTAAAACCATAAAGTTTTGTTGGCCCAATGGAACAGTCACGTATTTATCCGCAAAAAAAGTATTAAAATGAGAGATTGGGAAATCAAATGACCCTATTATAAATTATAAAAAGGCTAATTTTTGTTTTTGTTCCATATTTAATAAATAACACTTCTTTTTCTACTTTTTCTTATTATTCTCACTTCTTTTGTCTATGTAAACATTTACTAGATAAAAAATACAGCACACATATAAAACTTATCAAACGACTTTCAGATAGTATATTTTTGAAGAATGAATCCTCCACCTCCTTTTCGGATTATCAGACCGAGTAGAGCCAGTATAAAGTATGAAATGAGTAAGCCTTCCGTATAAACACCAGTAGAGAATCTATAATCTAAATCCACCAACAATATTAACGTAGCCGTTATTCAGAATCCTGACCGTGCAAGATGTTGTGGATTTGGAGATAAAGACAGAAGACCAATAGATCCACCTGCTATTGTCCAATTACGAGCGCTTGTCGACGATAAAGAGATCGAAATCAGGTGCAGTAGCGTTGAATACAAGAGTTCAAATGAAAAGACATCACAAGTACTTTTCCCGTATTCTTATATCATCAAAAATTATATTTTACATTAGTCCAGCAGACTCTATGTTATTTACGGTTCAATGCGATTTATATTCTGAAGACACAATCGAGCCCAGAAACCTTGTCTATCCCCCAGGAACTACAAGCTTTCCCCTTGAAAAGGATGAGAAAGTAATTGACATCGATACCACCAAAAGCGTGAGAAACTTAGTTGGTTCAGTTGTTTCAAATGCATACGAACTCAAAAACTTGGCTGACGAAGTAGGGACGTTCTTTATATTTAACGACTTATCTGTTAGAACAGAAGGTGTGTTTACATTACGATTTTTATTCAGTGACTTGGGTTCAGGGTACACATTTTTTTATATATATAAAATAAAAACAATACAACATCATTTCCTTTTAATAATAACACCATGTTAAACAGTGAGCCACTATCCATGAGTACACAAGTACAGTCAGAGTGCTTTTCGGAGCCATTTACAGTTTATAGCGCAAAAAAAGTAAAAGAAATCTTAATCTAAAAAAAAAAGGACAGGAAAACTAAATTAGCCACCCCCTTTTTTCTATTTTTTTTTAGTTTATTGGAATGTCAGGTAATTCTCTGTCGAGAGCCGAGAAAATAAGTCCTATTTAACAAAATGATATCGACGTGTTTTATAGATACTACTGAAATCACAAAAAAGTTTGCAGACCAAGGAGTCAAAATTCTAACACGCAGGCAGAAAGGCCGGCTCCTGGATTAGATTAGAGTTAATTATTAATAACACAGAACCACAATATGATAATAATAAGGAAATAGGGTGATTCTTCTAGACTTTTTCCATTTTTAAAATCACCAAGTATCATATATTTAAATATATCCCTTTATTTTTTTTTATGTTACATGTTACTTGAGCGATTTATTTTACTCTTTTATATTCTTCTTAATAATAAAATAACATCCTAATTAATGAAATGTACTAATAACTTCGTGCATTAAATAAATAAACCATTTGAACAGCCACATCACTATACTAGTGAGAATAATTGTATTTGTTATTGTTTAAATTCGTCCAATACGGAGAAAAAGTAAACAAAAGTTAATTTCATTTAAGATTTACTTGTTAAAAGTAAACAAATAAATAAAAACCGTAAACTCTCGATGTGCAATATTCAAAACTTACTTTCAACCACTAGTGACAGCCTCTTAGTTTATTTAACAAATACTTTAAATGTTGAGGCATAAAATCATGGGAGAATTAAAAAAAGGAAAGTAGAAAGAAAAACTTAATAGAATAAAAAAGAAGACCTATGGAAATTACAAAAACAAAACAAGCCGAACGTCATTCTGACGAAACTAAAAGCACATAAATAAAAATGCCAACACTTTGGATTTTAGTCTTTGCAATTTAGGCTTCCATAAAGCATATTCTGGCCACCGATTATTTTTTTGTGCTGCTACTAACGCTGCGATTCTTTTTACCGATCGCGGATATTTCTGACTTACAAAATGAAAAATGTTTACATTTTAATTCGTGTGGATATGTTAATGCACAAGGATTCGGGATACTTAAAACCAACTGCTAACATAACCTGCCTTATTCAACCACACCTTCTTTTTTGTCTTGTAATTTGTTTTTCATATGTAAATCAAGTACCACTTCAAGAAACACTTTTCACATGGTAATCATGAAAGACTGAAATCGTAATATCCATCAACTTAGATATTGTAGAAAAATATTATGAAACATGCAGAAAGAGAACAATCAAGATCGTCCAAATATATATATATATATCGGCACAAAACATTATGGAAATAATGAAAAAGAAAGCGGAGAGCCCTACCTTTCAATTAAAACACGTTCGATCAGACAGCATGGAGAATATCAGTATTGAAAAGAATTTTGTGGCATGGCAGATGTACATCAGTCAAATATCTCATTGGTGTAGTTTACAGACTAAAAAGATTATCGATGTACTATCCGAACTATGATATATTCCGAGCATGAAATAAAACGGAAATTATACCCATGATAAGGTCGAAACAAAGCATTTGGCTCCTAACGAAATAGGCGGTGTTTGAAGACCACATCATATTCAGTCAAGCAGCTTTGAAAATCATATTTATAATTGCTTTTACTTCTTACAATTTGAAAAAGACTAGCTTTGTTTCGACAAGTTTCCAATTATCACCAGTGTAGCATGCAATATAGTAGCGACAGATATGAAAAGTGTATTTGCTCCTTGGTATTTGCGTCCAAGTTCCGTAGAAATTCATTGTTCTTAAGTCTATAATCAACGCTCTTGGTGCTGACCATTTCACCCCGTATTTCATCAAACTTTTTACCATCTTTAAAGTCAATAAATAGCAGTTCATTGGGATAGCATTTAGATTATTTGTTAATTATATATAGGAATCTTTTCTCATCTTCATTTTCTTAATAAGAATGCTGATGGAACTAGTGAAAGAAAGCAAATAAACGAAGATTGAAGTTACTTAAAAGGTTTCTCTGCATTAGATACAGTGTATTCAGGGTGCTAAAAATAAAATGGAAATACAGTCATCATTTTCTATGGGATATTATAAACCTCTTCAGTCTTTCTAT